>PITA01020853.1:0-34028 GCA_004023965.1 Spilogale gracilis | reverse complement strand
TACTCAAGTTAAATACTGATGCTTTCATTTTTGGATTCCCTGAAAGTAGGACAATATTTGTCTTGTTTATGACTTTATCTCTAGGGCCTACAATAATGCTGAGCACAGAGAAGGCACTTAATAAATGCTTATTGAATTGAATTGGTAGATAATTCTCTAAAAGGCCAACTAACTGGGTTCTCTTAAACCTGAAGCCTCCCTAATCTAAAGCAAGGATCGGCAAACTATATCCCTGGGGTCAAATCTGACTGCCACCTATTTTTGTATGTGTTGTGGGCCAAGAATGATATTTTTTTTTTTTTACATTTTTATAAGGTTGGCGGGGAAATCAGAAGAAGAATAAAAGCTCATGCCACTTGAAAATTATATAACATTCAAATTTCAGTGTGCATTATCAGAGCACAGTGTAAATACAGTGGTTTATATTAATAAATCTAGACTTAGCAAGAAGAAAATTTTATCCCAAAGGATTATTGCAAGAGGATGGGTGGAGGGATTGGTGCAATAGAGGGAGGGAGACCATAGCAACAGAAACAAAGTTCTGAGTATGAGATCACCGAGCACCTCAAGGTTTAGACACAAAGGAATTTTCTTCTGTAGAAAGAAATGGGTAAGATGAGAGAGAAGCAAGTGTAGAAGTAAGTCACAAAGTTAGTGTAGTGGATAATGGACCAAGCATCAGAATGTTTTGTGCTGAGGCTAGTCTATTTTCTTGAAGCAGCCCCTAAAGTGGGGCTGGAGGCTGGCGGAGGGTGGGTCAAAGTTCAGAGCCCTGGGGGAAAGTGAGACTCTTAATCAAAGTTTGGCTTAAAAGTACTTTCGTCTTGGGGCGCCTGGGTGGCTCAATTGGTTAAGTGACTGCCTTCAGCTCAGGTCATGATCCCGGAGACCCGGGATCGAGTCCCACATCGGGCTCCCTGCTTGGCGGGAATCCTGCTTCTCCCTCTCTCACTCCCCCTGCTTGTGTTCCCTCTCTAGCTGTGTTTCTCTCTGTCAAATAAATAAAATCTTATAAAAAAAATTAAAAAAAAGTATTTTGTTCTCATTTATCAATGGAGACAAAAAGGTTAGCTAATCATGTATGATGAAAAAAAAAAAAAAGGATCTGTCCCTGGCATGGGTAAATAAGAGGGCCACCAAAGATCTTATGTAAGTCATATGGAGAAAGGTGGGTTTTGTTTTTGTTTTTGTTTTGTTTTTTTGCAGTAAGCTATTTCCTAGAAGACAACACAGGGGATTTCTCAGCCTCTTTGTTTTCCAGGATCACAGGGTGCAGGTGAAATTCACCATGTCGGCAGCCACACCCCTTTATTTATATACTGTTTATGGTTGCTTCTAGAATAGGAGGCAGAGTTGAGTACTTACGTGGAGACTGGATATCCCACAAAGCTAAAATAGTTACCATCTGCCCTAATACAGAACAAGTGTGTTGGCTTCTGATATAAAAGAACTGGGGTGGGAGTAAAGATTTCGGTTGAACCGGTGAAAATTCTGAATAATGTACTAAAAGCATTGTAGCTTATCAAACTCTTACGCAGCCTCCCAGAATTCAGTGAAGTCTCCAAAAGCCATTGCCCTCTGACTCCCGCTATAGGCTGTGCTGGATGCTCCTTCCACGTGCCTGCGACACTGTCCTCTGACTCTGTCCTAACACTCATTCACTGTAAGCACCCTCGAGGGAAGAATAAGACTTTGTCTTCTTTTTTGAAATCTTAACACCTAGAAGAGAACCTGGAATTCTAAAGAATGAAGAAAATGACACAAACAAACTTTGATGTTCAGACTCATTGCTAACAACATATAGGCACACCTGAGAGACCCAGCACTTCAGTTGCAGATATCAGCACAAGACAGCGGATGTGGCAATAAAGTAAGTCAAATGAGTTTTTCGATTTCCCAAAAGCTATAAAAATTATGTTTACACTATACCGTAGTTTCTTAAGTGTGTAATAACATTATGCCTAAAAAACCAATGTACATACCTTAAGTAAAAATAGTTTACTGCTAAAAAAGACAAACCATCATCTGAGCTTTTGGCCAGTTGAAGGTATTCCCTCTAGATTGATGGTTGCTGACAGATCAGGGTGGTGCTTGCTACAGGCTGGGGAAGCTTTGGCAATTTCTTAAAAATAAGACGATCTATTGGGACTTCACCAAGATAAAAGACTTCTGCAAAGGAAACAGTCAACAAAGCCAAAATACAACCCACAGAATGGGAGAAGATATTTGCAAATGACGTATTAGATAAAGGACTAGTATCCAAAATCTATAAAGAATTTATCAAGGCATCTGGGTGGCTCACTGGGTTAAAGCCTCTGCCTTCACTCAGGTCATGATCTCAGGGTCCTGGGATCGAGGCTCACATCAGCTCTCTGCTCAGTGAGGAGCTTGCTTCCTTCTCTCTCTCTGCCTGCCTCTCTGCCTACTTGTGATCTCTCTTTGTCAAATAAATAAATAAAATCTTAAAAAAAAATAACTTATCAAATTCAACACCCAAAGAACAAATAACCCAATCAAGAAATGGGCAGAAGACATGAACAGATATTTCTACAAAAAAGACATCCAAATGGCCAACAGATCCATGAGAAAGTGCTCAATATCACTCAGCATCAGGGAGATACAAACCAAAAACCACAGTGAGATACCACGTCACACCAGTCAGAATGGCTAAAATTAACAAGTCAGGAAACGACAGACGTGGGTGAGGATGTAGAGAAAGGGGAACCCTCCTACATTGTTGGTGGGTATGTAAGCTGGTGCAGCCACTCTGGAAAACAGTACAGAGGTTCCTCAAAACGTTGAAAGTAGAGCTAGCAATTGCAATACTAGGTATTTATCCTAAAGATACAAATGTAGTGATCTGAAGGGTCACGTGCACCTGAATGTTTATAGCAGCAATGTCCATAGTAGCCAAACTATGGAAAGACCCTAGATGTCCACCAACAGATGAATGGATAATGAAAATGTGGTGTACATATACAATGGAATACTATGTAGACATCAAAAAGAATGGAATCCTGCCATTTGCAACAACATGAATGGAACTGGAGGGTATTATGCTGAGCAAAATAAGTCAATCAGAGAAAGACAATTATCATATGATCTCTCTGATATGAGAAGTTTGAGAGGCAGGGCAGGGGTTGTGGGGGGAAGGGAGGGAAAAATGAAACAAGATGGGACCAGGGAGGGATACAAACCATAAGAGACTCTTAATCTCAGGAAACAAACTGAGGTTTGCTGGAGGGGAGGGAGGTGGGAGAGATAGGGTGGCCGGGTGATGGACGCTGGGGAAAGTAAGTGTTATAGTAAATGATGTGAATCACAGACCTGTACCCCTGAAACAAACAATACATTATATATTAATTTTTTAAAAAGAACCTAAAAGGTGTCCACCAAAAATTGTAAGGAGGCAATAATTAAGTAAAAGCATTTATTTGAGATTAAAAAATAAGACAACGAAGACCACCACATCAAGTGACTTCCTTTCACAAAAGATGTCTCTGTAGTATGCACTACTGTTTGATAGCATTTTACCCACACTAGAACATCTTTCAGAACTGGAGTCAATCTTTTCAAACCCTGCTGCCGCTTTATCAATAAGTTTCAGTAATATTCTAAATCCTCTCTTGTCATTTCAACAATCTTCACAGCATTTTCACCAGGATTAGATGACATCTAATGTATGTGTAGCCACCTTCCATAATGATCTTAGCCCAATCTTCCAGATAACTTGCTGTAGCTTCCACACCAGCACTCGCTGCTTCTTCCACCTTGCTCTTTGATGTTATGGAGATGGCTTCCTTCTTTACACTTCATGAACCAACTTCCACTACCTTCAAACTTCTTCTGCATCTGCCCTCACCTCTCAGCCTTCTTAGAATTGAAGAGAGTTAAGGTCTTGCTCTGGTTTAGGCTCTAGCCTAAGGGAATGTTGTGGCTTGTTTGATCTTCTATCCAGACCACTAAATTTTTTTCTATCTCAGCAATAAGGCCGTCTTCCTTTATTATTCATGTCTTCATAGGAGTAGCACTTTTAATTTCCTTCAAGAACTTTTCCTTTTCATCCACAACTTGGCTAACTGACACAAAGGGCCTGGCTTTTGGCCCATCTCAGCTTTGAACATCTTCCTTCAAAGCTTAATCATTTCTAGCTCTTGATTTAAAGTGAAAGCTGTGTGACTCTTCCTTCACTTGGACATGGAGAGGACATGGAGAGGGTTAGTCACTGGTCCAATTTCAATGTCGGTGTGTACCAAGGAATAGGGGGGCCAAAGGAGAATGAGAAAGATGGGGAGATAACCAGTCTGTGGAACAGTCAGAACACACGCAACATTTATTGATTAAGTTTGTCTTATGTGTGCATGGATTGTGGAGCCCAAAACAATTCTGATAGTAAAAGAGCACTGCTCACACCCTGTAACAAATATAATAAAAATGAAGACTGAAGTATTGTGAGAATTATCAAAATGTGAGAGGGACATAAAATTAGCAAATGCTGTTGGAAAACTGGGTCCAACTGACCTGCTCAAGGCAGGGTTGCCACAAACCTTCAACGGGTTAAGGGAAAAAAAAGAAATACAGTATCTGTGAAGTACAATAAAGGAAAGTGCAGTACAAGAGGTATGCCTGTTCTGCCAAAGACAAGTCTGGCTCCAGGGAGAAAGTAAGAGCCATCTCTAATCACACCATGCATATGCAAATAGCTACTGTTAGAGTGCAGAGAAACACTTTGTTCTCTTTAGTAGGTTAAATATGCCTCTCCACAAATGTGCTAACATCCTTCCTTTGCTCAGCAAATCTTCCTTTCATGAGCTGTTCAAAGGTAAACTTTATCCCCAGGTTGGATTATCATAACCTCCCTATCTGTGTGCCTGTATTAAGCTCATCTTTCCCATCTTAAAAAGAAATTACTCTTCAACCCCCACATTTACCTCAAATATCAACCAGGATATCAACCAGGTTTTCTCTCTCCTTTCATAGGCAAACACCTTTAACAAGTGGTCTACATTCCACCTCTGAAATTTTACTTCAACCTTTAATGATTCTCCTGATTTCCCAAATTCTCTTCTGGGGACTCATTCTTTGCCAACTGTTAAGTGTTTTTCCAAGTACCCAGTTAGGTTCTCTCACCCTTAATTCAGTCTTCTTGAACAAGTTCACTTGCTTTCATGGCTGGAAAAATCATCTAAAGGCTCATCATCCATAGATACTTAAAATTTAAAACCTCTAAGGGAGAACTAAAGCTCTTTCCTCCAGCCCCCAACTCTTCATATTGGGTTTCCTACCTCAGAGAATACCACCACTTTCTACCATGAATTCCACATTATCCAGAATGTCCTTATGGAATTAGTCACTGATGCCTGCTAATGTTACTTCCTAAACAGTTGCCAAATATCTTCACATCTCACAATTCCACCTGCCTCTATTAGGTTACCCATAACAGCCTTTTAATTGGCTTTATCTCTGCAACAACCTCGTAACAGGTTTCCCAGTCCTTAAGTTTATCATCATGGAAAGTTCTTCATCCTAAAATGCAAATTAGATCAAGGCACATATGTGCTTAAAAATACCGTTCAGTAAGTCTAAACTCATTAATATAACTTAAAAAAACCTTTGTGATCTGGGACTCCCGGACTTACATCTTGTCTTCTCCTCAAACCACATCCCTCTCCCCAGCATCCCATCACACACACTTGCCTCTAGCCACACAGAAGAATGGTGTTTTCTGAATGTATCATTCTTTCTCTAGGCTCCAATCCTTTTCACAGGAAGTTTTATCTTTTCACAGCATCTTTTCCCCATTCAAAACACGCCTCTGTTCCCAGCCAATTTCTACTCATCTTTGGACTGAAGCTTAGATATCCCTTTTCTAGGAAATTTCTGCATTGTCCCTGCCTTACCACCACCAAGTCTGTTAGGTGACAATCCCATCGCTCCCTTAGGTCCCTGTTCTTCTCCTTTCACAGTCCATATCACATTGTGGTTTAATTGCCTACTTCCTCATATAAATCTCACATAACTGGCAAGTTATGTGAAGTCAGAGCTTATGTTTACATTGGTCTGTCATGTGTCCCCAAAACCTATTTCACCACCTGCTACATGGCTGGCATTCAATAAATAAAATAAATGGAAGAATAAAATCTTTTCTGTACTTCAAAGGAAATTATGGAAAGAAACCCCTTCTTTAGTCATCTTCAAAATAATTAACACAGATTATTAAGTACCTGATCCGTTTATTGATCTGAACCTGGGAAATAATTTTAAAAAACTAAAAGGTGGGGCACCTGGGTGGCTCAGTTGGTTAAGCTACTGCCTTCAACTCAGGTCATGATCCTGGAGTCCCGGGATCCGTCCCACATCGGGCTCCCTGCTCAGCAGGGAGTCTGCTTCTCCCCTCTCATGCTCTCTCTCACTCACTCTTTCTCTCTCAATAAATAAACAAAATATTAAAAAAAAAAACTAAAAAGTGTGTGGACTATAAAAAGATTTTACCTAAAAACTCACTATTGTGATACTATTGTCCTTGTTTCTTTTGTTGTCTAGCTTGGTCCTGTGGCTAAGGTCTGGAATGGGATCAGAACTTCCACTTTGAGGGATGATATAAGATGTTCATAAACTCTAGTTATTGTGTAAGCAAGTTTCAGGACCATGGTCTGCTGTGAATTCTTGTTCCATCCAGACGCCCGCCCCCCTTTTCCCATACCCCCCTTCGATATCTGATTTCTGAAGCCCATCTTGCCTCTGCTACCCACCCCACCCCAGAGCCTACATAAATGCCATATGTATTTAATCCAACCCAAGAAAATTTCTAGAAAATTGAGATGGAACTTTCAAAAGATGCAAACCGTTGTAGGTTTGGCATCACCCACGCCAGCCATTCCAGTCAATTTGCTATTAGCATCTGTGATGAGGCTTAGAGGTAGCTGCCAAACCTTGAATGTCACTGCGATGAAATTTAGCTGGTGGGGCTGAAGCCAGGCGTATTGCTGTTCAGATTATGGAGCTTCATGATTGTCCTCTCTTGTTAGCATGCCTCTACTTGAGCACAAAAAGCATAGATTGCTTTGCAAAATCTATCTTAATTAATCATAAATACTGCCTGATGGGAAGATTGCTGCTTTCATCTTTGTTAAATAAAACACAATCACCAAATCCTTTTCTTGCTCCAGGTTTTCATAGTATTGTGCAGGTTGCCTCCTTACATATTTGAGATGCTGGGAGGTCTAATCACATGAGCGTGTTACTGATAGCCCCATTAGGTGGTGCCATCGAAAGCTGTTTCCAGCCCCTTCTCATCGGCAGAGCCAAGTCCCAGTGAGTTAAATGGGGACACTGGAATGGCAAAACAATTCCACTCCTTCCCAGCAGCTAATTAAGAAGGAGGGTAAAGCATTGTGCTAAGGACTTCAGTGAGTTTGCCTTGCAGCTCTTCAAGGGTGACCTTGTAGCAAATGGTGAGAGTCACTGTTGCGTGGTAAATGGTCATCAGGAAAGTTCAAATGCTACCAAATGGGTGGCTAAGTATGTATGCTAGAATAAGCTTGCTTTATTCTCTGCCCCTTTGAACTCACAAAATTTCCTTCCTGTACAAAACAGAAAGCAAATAATGAAGAACTTAACACTGTACTTAAATGGACAATATATAATCAGTCTCTTGCATCAGTAATATAAATGCTATGTATTAGGGTCTAAATACAGCAGTTTACTGTGGGGCACCATGTAATATAATAGGCCTATGTATCTGTATAATGAGTATTGTAATTGTCTTACTCTCTTGCCAGCCTCTATTTATAGAGCGAAAAAAAAAAAAGCTAAAAATTCAATTTCCCATCTTCTCTTGCAGCTTCGGGTAATGCCCTGATATAGTTCTAACCCGTGAAATATAAGGATAAATCTCCGGACACAACCTCTTTTCCCATCTTCCTTCCACCTGGAGTGAGTGACTGTCCCAGTATTTGGAACCAGGAAAACAAAATTACATGGCGAGGATTACACGATAAATGATTTCTTAATGCCATCTGGATTCTTACAAGTCCTGGACTGCCTATGTCCAGATCTCTAGGTGTATATGTGTTTAAGTCACTATGAGTCTGGTCATGTGTCCCAGATAGCAGAATCCAGTCCCTTCTGATAGAGAGCACAAATGACTTATGATTACATCCTGCCTTTTTTCTAAGAATGTCATCTCTCTTTCGCTCCATGGGTGTAGAGTATATACCTGAGCGTTGACAGAAGAGGCCACGTGAAGAGATCAGACCCCATCCTCTCTTCTGAAGAAAATGCAACAGGTTCTTAACATGCAGGAATTAATGACCTGAAGATTTCCTCCACTTCTCAAATTCACAAATACCGCTCGTATTAGTGAGATTTCAGTCACGGAATTAGAAACCCTATCGTATGCTTCACAGGTGGATTTAACGGTTGGGATTTAATCTGGAGAAAGGAGAAGCATCACTGAGATAAACCAGAGATAACAAGAGGGAGCAGTTTGTTACTCCTAAAGCTGAAGGGACAAAAGAGAGCAGGGAGGTGTAAACAGAACTCAGGAGCTCCGAGAAGGAGACTCAAGAGCTGGTGGCCAGATCTTGAAGAGGAGACGACCTCCAGGAAAGTGAATCATCCCATTTATGGTCTCAGAGGGGGCTGATGGAGTTCACACACAGACCTCTGAGGAGGTGGCTATGCCAGGCTGTTCTGATTTCTCGAAAGGGATGGGATACCTCTAGGCTTGTTCCAGGAGTGCTGAAAGATGCCCGGCCAGCTTGGCAGCTGGGGTGAACACCGCCTGAAGACATGCTAGTGGGCGAGGCTGGCAGGGCCCAGAGCCTACAGGAAAAAGAAAGTCCCTTCTCCCCTTCTTTTCCCTTCCACTCTCCTTCTACTGCCTCTTACTGGCCAAAACTAAGGGGAAGACAGCTCAGAATAGTTTAGAAAATGTAGTTCACAATTTCTAGCCCGAGCATTACATCCCAGAACGGACTGGAACAGGGTAGATTAGGAACTATGACACTTTAGGCAAATAAATTAGTACAACAGAAAATGCAATAAAGAATAACTGAAACACTGAAACAACACCACAGCAACAGTATTAATGCAGAACCAAAATTATTTCTAAAATTATCAGACAACTCTTCCACAAAAACAAAATTCTACTTTTCTGGCTAAAAATTCCCAGTAATTTAAAAAATTATGTTATTTTTCTCTCTTTTTTAAAAAATTATTAACATATAGTCATCACTGTGTGATGATTAGAAGACAAAAATCAGAAAATAAAAACCACCTTTAATTTTATTGTTTATATTTCTGACATAAATATCGCCAGAAGTCAAGGTTCGCAACCTTAATAAACAAAGGTAATTATTACAACTTGCCAAGTACCCTTTTAAATGCTTTGTATGTGTAGACCTATTAATCCTCAAACAAACATATGAGTTAGCTATGAATATTATCATTTACATTTTTCAAGTATGGAAATTGAAGCCCAGAGAGGTCAAGAGACCACCCAAGGTCCTACAGCTAGTAAGGTGTGGAGTGGGTGTCAGATCTAGGAAATCTAGCTTCAGAAATTGGATGCTTAGCCACGACCCTATATTCTTATCTTTGGTGATCAAAATTCTTCTTCTGTCAGCAGATATGGTGTTTGATAATGTGTATGTCATCATCATTATTTCCTTGGGCTTAAGTCCTAGACATGTAATTATAAATTCAAGGACTACACGTTTCACAGTTGGGGGAAATACCTCATTATTCTTAAAGTTTACAGTTAGTTATAATCTCAACAAAACAGTTTAGCATTTTCCCTCTCTAGTAGTTGATGCTTTCTTCCAGGTTATGTCCACTATTATTTCTTTTCTTGGTGTTCTTTCTCCTTCTTTTGAAACATCCATTATCCAGTTTTTATGTATCCTATATTTGCCCTCATGGACCCTTATTTTCCTTCATGGTTGTTCCCCTTCCCTTTTCCTCTAACTCCTGGACAACTTCCCCAAGTCCATCTTCTAATTCACTGGTTTGGTTTTCTATGAAATGGATGCGGCCATTCCCAGGTTTTTCAGTTTTAAACTCAGCAATCACATTTTTAATATCCAAATAATCATTCCTAACGTTGGATTGTTTCATGATTATCAATGTCCTAATATCACAGGCACAAAAACATTTCAATGTCTTTGAAGACAATATGGTCTCAGGTTGAGACCATAAATCAGACATATTCTAAGGAATGTTTCCTCTTTCTTATAGACATAACTTACATGAATATATATTCTTCTATTTCCTCGCTATGAACTGCAAAATCACATTACAACATCACATTACATGTGCCTGGTAATTTTCTATTCTTCTTATTGAGTGACATATAAACACGTTCAGTTACGATGGGTCTGTCTGAAATCATGGTGTGTTCATTCAAGTATTTCCAACATAGATGAATAGAAAAGAAGAATTTTAAATTTAGTATAGTTTTTCTTTGGCCTTTTATAATTCTATAGCCTTTAGAAATAACAAGACCCCTTTGCCATCAGCCAGCAGATATTTTACCAAAGAACCAAGAACTGTCTTTTGTGCTGTAAAATAATAAGAAAAAAAAAAAAATATATATATATATATATATATATATATATACTGGTCTCTGCTCCTGGTTCCTAACATACACTTACTAAAACCTTTCTAATGAGGGGTGCTAGGAAGTCTTTTGTTCTAACATTTGGTCTTTGACCTTACTTCCTAACATAGAGCTCCTAAATCCCTTGGAATTTCTTGGTTGATAGCAGTGTCTTTGTTCTAATGAAATGACTTCTGAGGGGTTCCTAGATGGGGGCTGCTGAACTGAAAGACCAAACCATAAGTAGAAGCTTGGAATTATCAGCCTCATCTCCCATTCTCCAGTTGTTGTTGTCGTTAAGATTTCATTTATTTTCTTGAGAGAGAGAATGCAGGAGAGAGAGAGAGAGCATGAGACGGGGAAGGGTCAGAGGGAGAAGGAGACTTCTCACTGACCCGAAGCAGGACTCAATCCTGGAACTCCAGGATCATGACCTGAGCTGAAGGTAATCCCTTAACCAACTAAGCCACCCAGGTGCCCTGGAAACAGAGTTAATATTTGATCATGCCTATGTAATAAAGCTTCCATAAAAATCCTAATAGTATGGGGTCCTGGAAATTTCTAGGTTGGCGATAATGTGTACATGCCAGAAGGACTGCACACTCCAACTCCATAGACACAAACACTCCTATCTTGAGACCTTCCACACCTCACCCTGCGTACATCTTCACCTGTTGTTCATCTATACCCTTTATCATATCCTTTATTATATAATAAACTGGTAAACATGTTTCCCTGAGTTCTGCAAGCTGTTCTAGCAAATAATCAAATCCAAGGGGGAGGTCATGAGAACATCCAATTCATAGCCAAATAAGTTAAAAGTTGTGAGAAACCTGGGAACCTACCACATGTGATTGATATGTGAAGAGGGAAGCAGTCTCATGGGACGGAGCCTTTAACCTGTGGAGTCTGTGTTAATTCTGGTTAGTGTGAAACTGAATTGAATTATAGGACAACTAGCTGGTATCACAAAGAATTGCTTGGTATAGGGAAAAGTCTCACACATCTGGGATCAGAAATGTTGTGAGTGTGGTAGTAGTGTAAGAGTAAAGAGAAATGAATTTTTTCTTTAAAGCACAAAGTTGTGGTGGCTTAAATTCCACAGAGATAAAGTGCCCTTCTTTCATTGGCAGAACTACCTACATTACAACAAAGCAGATGAGCACCCCAACTAGAATGTCCTTTTACCTAAGGGATAAACCTTGAGCTAGAATTAAAATTGATCCCCAATGTCTGGCATTCTCCAGAAGGGTAAAAGTCATATTAAATTATTTTCATTTTTCTCTCTTGTCCCGTAAGTCACCCCAATCTCCGTTCCTCACTGCTCTAGGCTAAGGGTTGCTAGTAGAGTTTCTTCAGGAGCTTCTGCCATTTCACTGCCCAGGAATACTATTCCTTCTCACAGAATGAATTGCCAGCAGGCCATTCCTTCCTCAAACTGTCTTTATATTACACTCCATTTCATGAAACTTCTGACTTGCAGGTACCACTCATTCTGGTTTCTTGGCGTGACATAAATATTGTCCCTTCATTTTATTGTTCCTTTTTCATTGAGAAATGTGGAGCCAAGTGTAGCTAAATGCATATGAACAGGTTTCCACATATACCAGAACCAAACTATCAGTTTCCATGACCTCTTCAATATATTTTCATTCTCTGATCCAGAAATTTGTTTACATTTCCACAAATAGTTCAGATTGTCCTTTCAGAGTTAACATTTCTATAAGGGATTTATATTCCCATAGCCTAGCAAAAAAATATATGATTCAGAAACATCACAATACTACATATCACACCATTTGCCAATAGAATTTGTAAAAACAAAATCTATAATATATTTCTAAGCACATTCTAACTGATGGTGGATCAAGTATCACCTGTGAATTCAAAAGTTTCATCAAGGAAAATAAATATTTTGACAATTTAGAGAAGTAAATGCCCACAAATATCTTGGGATAAAATTTTGGGATAGATTGTCTGTAGATCCGGTGCTGACTGCAGTTTCCCAAGGCCTTGTGGGTACTTTGGAGTGAAGGGAAAAATAATGAAAATTCTGGGTGCCTGGTGGCTCAGTCAGTTAACCATCTGCCTTTGGTTCAGGCCCTGATCTCAAGGTCCTGGGATGGAGTCCTGCAGGGGATGGGGGCGGGGAGGAGATGGGGAAATCCCTGCTCAGCAGGGAATCTGCTTCTCTCTGTCTCAGCCACACCTCCCTGCTCATGATCTCTTGCTGTCAATCTCTCTCTCTCTCTCAAATAAATAAATAAAATCTTTAAAAAAAAAAAAAAAAGAATGAAAATGCCATTCTATAGTATGCTGATGTCTCAGGTCAAAAGCACTGCAATGTCCAAAGAGAGAAGTGAAACTGCTATGTCAGTAAGCAAGAGAGAATACTGTGGTCAAAACACCAAGAAAGTTTTAAATCATTGTGGCTCCTTATCAATTACTTAGTAAAATCTGTATCTGCCTTTGCTGTTCTCGGACATTCTTGTTCAACATAACAGATATGTGTAACAGATCCCCACTAGTAAGGAGTTTTCTAAGATGAGTTTGCTTGTTAAAACATGGAAATTACCTATTGCCCTAACAGTTTCTAATTAGATTCTATATGCCTTCCCCTTGCCACTAAAGAGTGACTTCATTATTCATTACTAATAGCTGCAACAAATCAGTATGCAATTATTTAGGAAATATAGTAGGACAAATTCCCTTAAATGAAGGTAATGGAAAGGAGAAAAGTCTGAGAATTTAGGTTAAAAAGTCATCATGACGATATCCTGTAAGGTAAATAAAAGAATCCTTTCTTATGTCACAAGCTAGCCCATCTTCTCAACAAATAGAAGGTATTTTTGTCACTAGAACTGTCATAAAAATTACATGATGATAATAATAAATGAAATAACTGTTAGAGATTTGCCTAATACTAAACATGCAAACGTTGCAGAAGAAATGTGATAATGAATAAGAACATAAGGATGGAGGACAAAGTTCAGCAAGCAAAAAGCTCAGACTCGAAAGTCACCTCATGCTGTCAATATTAAAAATAGGCCCATCAAGGAAACTTGATGTGCAAATACACCTTCTTTATCAAACCTGCCAAGTTAAATAAGAGCCAAAGTGATGGTCAGATGATGGGTACAAATCCATCTCTATCACCCATCTGGATGTCTATTAAAAGTGACTTGCAAGAATATCTAATTCACATATGCCAATAAAAAACCATTAAGTATCTTAAAAAAAAATCATTAAGTATCTTGATATCTGCACCTATACTTGGTACAGGCATCAAGAATCATTAATGCTGATACAAATTGAAATGTATTTTTACCTTGAAAACCAGGCAGGAAGTGTTCGTTTGTTAGTTTGTTTCTGTTGTTCAGTTTAGAACCCAGCACAAATTTTACATTCCTCTGAGAACAGTGACCCAAGTAGTTGTACTACCACTTTAATTAGATATGCCCATGCTCTAAATGGATTTGGATCTAAATGTGTCCTCAGGTAGCTAAAGCTAACACACCAAGCGGTGGGAGACAAGAGTAATTCATTACTGGATTAACGTGACTGTGTTAGAATCTGAAACAAAAATCATATACACTTGGGATGTAAACTTTATCTATTTGTCTTACACCACAGAAATCCAACCAATATTATGACATTTTGGAAAGCATATCATATGTCAAGTTGATTAAAGCATACTTTGAATTTAGTATGGAACATAATATTTCAAATTAGAATCATGTTGGTTACCTCCTATGAAAGTCACCAGTTGGTTGGGGAGGTTTATACAGAGGATTCCAGGGTGTGAAAGTCCACTAAACCTGTTTTCTCAATCAAATTGTTAATTTCAGTCAGCAGTGATTATCTATTTGTCCAAGACCTTATGTTCAAAGATACATAAGGAAAATCTTGGGGAGATCACAATCTAATTGATAAAATTTTTAAAACCATTTTTTAGAAAAACAACAAAGACAGGCCATTATAATTCAGTTCTTAGTGATGCAATGGAGACCTCAAATCCTTTAAGAGTTAAGGGAAGGTGACTACAATGTGGGCTAGGACAACCAGGAAAACCTGAACTGAGGTGGTGAGATCTGATTGAAACCTTGATCAAGGGTTTGATTAAGTAGAAGGGAGAGAATACTTTTGGCAAGAGACACAACAGAAGCAAAGGCAAGAAAAGAGGATAGTAATATTTTTCTTTTAACTACAGTGAATAAGCACTTCCTTGTTTCTTGTCTGCATTGTTTTAACAACTACCTCGGAAGTAGTTGAATGATGAATGGTCCCAGGAAGAAAGGTGGAGCATACAAATGAGTGGTAGTAGATAAAAAGAAAGAAAATCATCAGGAGTTGAAACTATAAAAGAAAAATTAAATTGCTGGGACTATACAGTGGATTTAAATTTTCAGTCATAAACTGATATATGCAAAAATGTAACTTATTTTTCTATATTCAAATATGATTTCTATGATTAAGCTCCCATTTTTGCTCAGTAGTAGAAAACTGATATCAAGTTGCTTTCAGGTAAATTTCTTCCCATTCAGGCACTTCTCAGGCAATTCAGGTTTATAATGCAGCTGTATTCAGCTTTTTCAATCACTCTCAGATTTTATTCTCTCCCTCCCTTTTCCCCATATTGATTTAAATCTCTGGGAAACTTCAACCACCATTACCAAGCAATAATAGAGGAAGAAAGAGAAGCTCCATTCCACAGTCTCTTTATGGCTATGTCCTGTTAAAAAGAAAACCAAGGACCCAAAATGGTATCACTTGCCCCACCCAAGTCAGTAAACCAACAATACCTAACTTAACTGGAGTTTCAACATCCTAGAGATATAAACTTTAACCAGTCAACATGGGACTTTCCCAGGTAGCATTAGGAAATTTACTGAAAGACCCATGCCATTCCCCTTAGGAGGACAACCTTGCATTGGATAAATTGACTCTTTTTTGTTCCTTCCTTCCCTTTAAAAACTTTTCCTTTTCTGTTGAAAGCTCCTTTGGAGCTCCCCTCTGTTTGCTAAATGGGATGCTGCCCAATTCATGAGCAGATTAATAAAGCCAATTAAATCTTTAATATTTACTTGTTTGAATTTCTGTTATTTAATGGTCCTAAACTACCTTTCTAGGAGATGTACCTTATCTTATGCAGTCTTCAGACACACCCTCTTCAGGCTGATACCAACTGAGGTAACCAGTCAACTGGTCAAGGTTTTGGGTTGGAGGACTCTGTTCCTGTTACTTTACCCACGTGTCCAAAATCCTGGCTTAGCTT
This sequence comes from Spilogale gracilis, assembly GCA_004023965.1. Taxonomy (NCBI): domain Eukaryota; kingdom Metazoa; phylum Chordata; class Mammalia; order Carnivora; family Mephitidae; genus Spilogale; species Spilogale gracilis. The sequence continues at coordinate 18,153 of PITA01020853.1, read as the reverse complement.
TCAACTTTTAAGTCCAGTGCTGCTACAGGTTCCTTGTTCACATCCTCAGTCTTTCCATGATCCTTCAATCCTCCCTAGCTCTTCTATACCTTTCCCATGGGCAGTGGGAAGATTAACCTATTTTGCTTGCCCATGTGGAGGTTTCAGAAGGTCTGAGTTGCTTGCAGACAATCACTTTGTCCTTCACAAGCCCCTGAGCATCTCTTCCCTAGATTTTCTGCACCATTATATCAAGAAACCTACTCTAGGCTGGATAAGAAAACCTCTGCTACACACTGTTTCTGTTCATATTTGTTCACTCCATCCTCCTGCCCACTATCTCTAGGAAATAGTACAAACACTGTCACAAACCCAATAAATGCCTTTTTCCCTTCTCTACTTCTTTCCCTGACTAGAAGATTTTTAATTAACTTTTAATCTGGGAGCTGGGTAGAAGAAAATTGGACCTACATATTTATTCCTTGTTTTTACTTTTTGCTCCTTTGTATCTATGAATATCTCATAAAGTTAAACACAAAGAATATGCCATATTTATTATTATTGTTCCTCCTCTGAGTAGTCCAGAACTGGAAAGCTATCAGTTACTAAACTGAAAAGGTGAGAAAAGGTATAACATACACCAAAGTTATGATTTCCCAATCAGTCTACCAGATCTAGTGCTTTTAATGTTAAAAAGTAAAATAATAAACTGAAATGTAATGGTGACTTAAGTTTTAACAAGCCTAGAGTATGATTTCTATTACTGTAGGACAGGAACTCTATTTGTTCACTTATTCATTCACTCACTCATTCATTCATTAAAGAATATTCACTGAACACCTGTTAATGGCAAAGCATTTGGATATACCATCAGGCAAATTTCCTGCTCTTGTTGAATAAACACTGTAATGGGGAAGATACACAGTAGATAAATAAACAAGTAATTCCCAACAGTTATAAGTACCATGAGAAATTAGGATATTGGGATAAAAACTCTGGAGATGGATCTTTTAGGCTGGTGGTTAAGTGATAAGAATATTCTTTTTCTCTTAACAGTGTTTAATTGAGTCTGGACTTCCCAACCAAATAGTGTTGGAGAAACCTATCCTTTCAGGGTCTTAGTGAGCTAGAAGTACACTACAAACAATGGGATCCATAGGCCTCAGACCTCCTGAAAGGAGCTCTACAATGCTTGAAAACAAGGAGTGCTCCAGATTCCTGTGGTTGTGCTGCTTTTGTGAGAGTTTAATTGCTTTTAAATGCATATGAATGTCAATTTGAACCAGGCTAAATCTGTCTTCCTGGAGACAGAGCATTTGGTCTTTCTTTCAAGTTCTTTTGTTTGCTTGAATCAGCTTTGTAGTTTAACAGATGTTTTTAGAGGAAATGGAGACATAAGCCTTTATAATGCTGAAAATTAAATGAGAAACAGTACTCTTCTCATCACCCTCCTCTAAAACATGCAACCCTGCAAAACTAGCAACCCACGTAACACTGCAGAAAATCTGTACTTTTAGAGAGTACACCTTCCTAAAATGAAAGACATTTTTTTTTTGGTGTGTACCTGGAGTTCATTATATATTGTTTATTCTTTAGGGAGATACATAATTGAATGTGTAAGTGATTATCCCTTTCGCCTTGGGGAAGGCTAGTGTTTCCAAGATTCATAAAATTTGCTTCCTTTAATTAAAAATAAAGTAAAACTACCATAAGAATATAAATGCCTAGATCTCTTGTGCCAAGTTTACCTCTCCAACCTTCTGTTCTACCCCACTTGCAAATTTTTTGTCCAAACTCAGGGACCACCCTCCCCCTACTCCCCACCTTTAATCTCTCCATGTTTCTGCCGCCTTTTTTATATGATACTGTTCCATTACTGGGCTGCTTTCCTCTTACTCAGATCCAACAACTAACATTACTTGTGCCGTTGCTTCTGCAACACTATTGTAAGGTCCTTAGTGGAAGATAATAGAATACAAAGAACATCACCTATGGAATCAAACAAACCTGTTGTCATTCTGTAACTTTTTACATAGGTGATACTGGAGCAGTCAATTAACCACCCCAACATCAGTTCTCTATTCTATAAAATTTCCTTCTCTCAGAAAGGTTCTGTTTTTCTTGGCAAGTAACTTTCATTTTCAGACATATCTCCTGTCTTCCGTGTGAAATTACTGCAGCAGATCTAAATTCTCCATGATCACCACTGCAGTCTATCGGAAAGAAAAGAAGGTCCTGGCCAAAAACAAGGATTCAGAGTGATTTATCAGGCTATGTCACATTTCCATAGCTAAAGGGATCACATAAGCCCGGGGAACACTATACATGGATTGTGTTACTTCACATGCCCTGCCATTAGATCTGGGAGTTGTGAATTCTACCAGAGCTCTTGTATTGAACAGAGGAAAGGGTGGTCTGTAAGACAACTTTTCAAACAACTGGACAGAATGATTAGTGCATCATGAAATCAATTTGGTGAGTTGCAACCAAACACTCTTTTTGTTTTTGTTTTTAGTTTCAGTAGAGGGAATAGAAAGGGATAGAATTAAAAAAAAAAAATGAAGAAAAGAGACAAGAAGAAAAATACCAGAGGGTAAAATAAGTAATAAAGTAATAAAATAAATAAAATAAATAAATAAATAAAATAAAATAATAAGTAATAGAGTAATAAAAATATTACTTTATAAAATTTTATTTCATATTTAATAGCATTTACTAGGTTGTAATATTAAATACACTTTATGGTAGGCTATGCTAAAAAATTTCAAGAACCAGTGTCCTGGTAGAAAATTAAAATATGATTATTAAAGGAGATACGGATGTTAAGGGAAGCAAAATCCTATGAAAACTCACTGCTTCAGGAAAGATTATATAGTGGGTACTCAATTGAATATTTATGGAATATTTTTTAGAACTTATATTTTGATTGATATACTTCTTGTCATTGAACAGAATTTAATCACATCCTCTAGAAGGAGACAGTTTACACCTCATAGGTTTAAATTTCTGAAAGAATTATCCAGATACTTGAGTTGAGCTTTTAAACAGTTAAGGTTCCTGAGTGCCCTGGGCTGAGGCTGTAATAATAAGGTTTCCAAAACCAGATGACTGGAAAATGCACAAACAGGTAGGAAAGGGAAGGAGATGTAGGACATATGCGCAGTTTGTGTTTGACACCATTTCTCCCCTAAGATTACCTACTCTCCTTTCTCTAGCAATCTACCATCCCCATTAACCCAAGCCATCCACTCTAGGTTCTACATGTATTGTTTTCATAATAGTTGTCTACAGGAAAAAAGAAAAAAAAAGAAGGTTCAGAGCAGGAGAATTTATTCTGTTGAGAGGGGCAAGATGAGGAAAGGAAGGAAGGACAGAAGGAAGGAAGAAAAGAATACTTTGTAAGTTTTTCCATACATACTTACCTGACTAAGAAAATAAACTTTGGAAGAAATTAATTTGACAACATTAAGGATACAATTGGAATTTTACATTGCATAAAGAGCCAGACACAAAGCACAAAAGTTATAAAAGCCAACACTGGCCACAATAGTCTTGTAAAATGTAGTAACAGTACATCCACAGAGAAAAATTAACCGAATGACAACATAACTTTTAATTCGAGAGTCACTAGTAACTATCGGATGGATGTGTTTGTGTGTGTGTGCGCACATGTGTGTGATGCGTGCCAATAACAACCGCACACACTTAAATACATTATGGGAAATGAATAAGTTCATAGCATTCCTTATGAGAGACCACTGCTTGACTCCCCCCGCCGCCAACAGAGAGCAGAGCGACTAGCTCCTGATGTAATGAATAACTCTGTGGATAAACTGAGGCAACATTTCAACCCATCCCCCTTCTTTAATCATCTTCATCATAATCCCTTGTGTTTATCTAGCATTATCATGAATTTTATTTCAGTGGAGCATGTAAAATTGAAGAAAGTAATAACTGGAAGGATTCCTGGAAAACACCCTGTCAAGCCCATGTATTGTATAAATAAGAAAACTGAGGCCCTGAGCGGTTAAGCGACTTGATCAGCATCAAAACAATTAATGTGAGAGCCCAAACTAGAATTAGGTGCGATGCAATGACTACTCTGTGTCCATTTCTCCTTTTCTGTTGACAAAGACAATGCAGGTGGCAACGTTCATGGAATGACCTCATGTCTTCAAAGAGAATACGCTAGAACATTACTTCCAGGTGGTCTAGGAGGCAGTTGTGGTCAGAAATCGCTGCAGCAGCAGCAACAAAAAGGAACAAAAGGGCAAGGAACCAATTACCGAGAAAGCAATTTTGAACAAGTGTTTTGATCAATGTATTGAATCTCACAACAACTGTTCAGACAATTATGAGTGTAGCTTTTATTAGGACTGAAATGCCTATCAGTGATTCAGGAGTTTGTCCTCAGTAAAGGAAAAAAGAACTCAGTCACTCACCAGGCACCAAAATGACTTTCTTTACCTCCTAAATGTACTGAGTTTTGAAGCTCAATAAATAAAATGATAATTTTTAAAAGCATTAAATTTTAAAACAAAGCCATGAAAATCGCACACTTTATTCAACTTAGAGGAAATCGCACCCATATAATGTGTTTATCTTTCATTATGAAATACATACCAGAAAGTTACCTTGTCTGATTTGTAATTTCAAAATTTTTGACCTTAAAATTCTGAATACCTAGTTTGACATCCTAAATACTGCATATGCAGTAGCCAGTAGAAGTGTAAACTTCAAGTAATAAAATGAGTCCTGAGGATATAATGTATAGCACAGTGGCTATAGTTGCTAGAAGAGTGTGTCTTTAAAGTTCTCATCACAAGAAAAAGTAAATTTGTAACTGTGAGGTGACAAATGTTAACTAAACATACTATGGTGATCATTTTACAGTATAGACATATATCAAATCATTACATTGTAGGCTTAAACCTAATACTATGTTATATGTCAATTAAATATCAATAAAAACAAAAAAAGACATAACTCTGAAACCAGTCCGTGCCCTTCAAGGGAAATGAGAGATATTTAAAAGGTAGAGAGAAACACATACTGATAGCAAACATGTATCAAGAAAATCTTTACAAATTTTGCAAAAGTGATGAAGAAAGCAAAGACTAACCAGAAAACGTACTATAAAACAGCCAGATTATTTTGTTGAGAAACACTCATTGTTCTTTGGAAGAAGAAGCAGGCATCAAAAATTTAAAGAATTGTCACTGAAAGTATCCTTTTCCTTCCAATAATTCCTTCTTTTCAAGTTGGAAACCCAATATTATTAAATATTTAGTGATGACATTTCTTCTAGACATTCAAGAGAGCACATTTCATGAACACATAGAAAAAGAATAATTCTTAGAAATAGAAATAGATGGTCATTTTTTATCTCCATTGGTGGTAAAATTATTCAGGACACAATAACTTTTTGCTGAATGTCTGTATTCATATCTGGGAAGTCTTTCAAACACTAATGCACATCTAAACTCTCTCACAGAGCAGCATGATAAGCTTCCTCTGAAAAACCCAGTCATCATTATCCTATCGTCTTGCTTCAGTGAGACCTTGAGAAAGGGACCACAGAATTCACAATGATATAATCTTTTCATTGGTTGTTTCTTCCTTGAAAACTTCAGGTATAACCCCAAACCCAAAAGGTATTTGGTTCTGTTTTTCTTTGAGGAACAGAGTCAAACCCCATTAGAAGTTATGTGCCTTTTGTCCCTTAGTCTGAAGGCTGTTTAAACTAATAGGACATGCATGGGCTCTCCATAGTTATCAACCCATCCCTGAGAGTTCACCAAGTTCCCACCATGTGGCAGCTCCTGTCCAGATGTTTTGTGGGTGACATAGATAGAAGGCATAACCTTGACCCTCTGATGCTTAGAGTGTAGCTCAAAATGCATAAGGTAAGTATACCACTAATATGAAATAACGTAACATTCTAGAATATACTGGGTATTGCAAATAGTTAATGTTGTAAGCATTTAAAATAAGGAGATCCGGATACAAAAAAGGGGTGGTAGGGATGAGAAGGATAGGAAATTTGAATTGTTTCTTTAAAATTAGAAGTGCTATCTCTCCCCTCTGGATTTTTTTTTTTTTTAATTTTATTTATTTGACAGAGAGAAACACAGCTAGAGAGGGAACACAAGCAGGGGGAGTGAGAGAGGGGAGAAGCAGGCTTCCTGCCGAGCAGGAAGCCCGATGTGGGACTCGATCCGCGGTCTCCAGGATCATGACCTGAACCGAAGGCAGTTGCTTAACCAACTGAGCCACCCAGGTGCCCCTCCCCTCTGGATTTTTTATGGGACTTACCAAATGTACCTGCTTAGATCTATATCTACCTTCTAGATCTATATCTACCTCCCCTTAACATAGATGTATATATACCCCCCAGGCTTATATTGAAGGTCTGCATTAAATAGCATTTATATGATATGCACGTGTGTGTGTGTGGCAATTTCTATGTGTGTGAATGTTAAGTCAAATACATTATAAAATCCCTATATTTCTGCTGGGTTTCATTTATATTCCAGACCTTATCAATTCCTGAATATCTGAGAAACTCAACCCAGATAGGATTAGGTAATTTTCACATAGTAAGCTCTAAACAAATATTTTTCACTAAAATCAATAATTATTATTGAACTCCTACTTATGTGAGACACAGCAATATATAAAACATTTCCCTTTACTCAAAGAGAAAACAGGTAACTTCACTGTGGTGCGCTACGGTAAAGGTATGAAGGTAATGTTAGGAGAGCACAGAAGAGAGTCACTAGGTTCCATGTAGTGAGAGGAAGAAGGTTGGATGCAAAAGACACTAGGAAGGACAAACTGATGAGCACATGACACATAAATGAACAGACAAAACAAATATCAGAGGGAAAGTATAACTCATAAGAGGAAAATAACATGAAAAGAGGTACTACAGAGACAAATTTGCCCATATTAGAAATCTTAGGTAGAGTAGTTTTGAGGAAAAAAATACAGACAACTCGATTGGGTTAACTGTAAGGTTCTGACTCTCTGATTGGATATAACCTATTTCTGAAATAGCATTGATTCCCTCCTTCTTCTTCTTTTTTTTTTTTTTTAAAGATTTTATTTATTTGACAGAGAGAAACACAGCCAGAGAGGGAACACAAGCAGGGGGAGTGAGAGAGGGAGAAGCAGAAGCAGGCTTTCGATCCCCAGTCTCCAGGATCATGATCTGAGCCCAAGGCAGTCACTCAACCAACTGAGCCACCCAGGCTCCCCTGATTCCCTCCTTCTTATTCTTAACCTGTAGAGCCCCTGCAACAGGGCTGGGAAACCTGAAACTGACCAAACTTGACTCTGTCAAGGCCAGGTGTTTACAGAGTTCAGAACTTCAGCTGAATGTGGAGAAAAATGTGTGGAAGTCCTCGATCACAGAAATATCACCAGCATTTAAATATGCTTAGATATGCACACAAATAAATGCATATATGTGGGTACCTCTCTTCCTCCAACACACTGAGTAGTTTGTCCTCGGGCCACTGTGAACAGAAGGATCTTACTTCAGAGCACAGAATCCTAATGCCAGAAGATAGAATTTAGCTTCTTTCCTAACATTTTATGTGAGGCCAGGAGTGTGGAAATTTCAGATCTATATTGCAGCCATCAGGGACACTCAAGTAAACTCTAAATCCCATCTTGCTAGGATGTCATTATAATGAATTAGACCTCCGGGGCTAAAGCAGATAGTAATTTGCCATGGAAACTACAATGCAGTTGATTGATACTCATTCCACAGTGGCCAGAATACAGTATCTGGAGTTTGACTACCAGCATTTAGATCCTCATTCAGTCTCTTATCAGCTATGATTTGGGGGCATGTCGCCTAACCAATCTCAGCTAGTTTTTACTCATCTGATGAAAGTCATCAACTGCTTTTTAAGTGACAAATTCAAAAAAGACTCCATAAGCCCTCATCTAGGGGTTGTTCTCTAAACACTGCCTTTCCCACTCTCTGGCTTCTCTTAAATCACCCTGTCCTTGTCACCCAGTTTGCTCTCATGTTCCTCTTTGTTTCCTCTCGCTTGCTCCATTCTCTCTGCCCACTCTTTCCATGATAGTAATAATCTGGGGCTGTAAACTTCCTATTAATTCAGTCTCCCTGGGGAATCTCATTGCCTTTAATGGCTTTAGTACTACTTATGAGAAATGTTTCCCACACCTCTGTCTCCAAATTTAGCCTCCATTAACTCCAGACTCATTTTTCTGAATGCCTCCAGAACATCAACATAATCATAACTGGCATAAAGCAGAGTTAATAATTAGTCCTACTCTCTTAGTCCTACTCTCTTAGTCCTACTCTCTTCCAGAGTCATTAAAGCAGGTAAACAATTTGGAGCAAAAGCCAGTTGAGTGGTGTTGATTGGGTTCACATGCAACATATGGTAAACAGGTAAACTACCTTAAAAGGTAGAAGGAATCATGAAACTCAATAGAACCTGGGATAAGGAAATCTGGGCATCGATGAGGATAATAACTGGAATGAGTGGAAGTGCTTCAAATATAATTAAATGCATGAAAATGTATCGTGATATTTATCATTGAAAACTCCTTGGTCATCTGAAAAGATGCTCAAGAACCCAATGAAAATTGGTAAATAAAGGGAAAGAGTCACTTCATTTGTCTTGAGGAATATATCTCAAGGTAAGTAAGCAGTTAATGAAGGAAATTCTCTCCCTTTCTAGGGATTATTCTAGGTATTTAATAAAGAAAAAAATCAAAGAATCAGAATCTCTCCATATCACATATAACAACATACCATAATGAAACAATGGACTAAGATGTTATTAGCAACAGATGCTACCATTGCTACAAAGGAAACCAAGCAAGTACGATGAGTGCCTAATGAAGGTAAACAATTCTATCTCTGAAGTGTTCTTGCTTGACTATCAGAATCTGAACCTGATCAACTTCCTGAGTCTAACTTTACCTTCAGCAAATGAAAAGAACAGAGAAAATGCAATCGACAATCCTGTGTTATATGTTACAAGAAAAAATTATCTGGTTTCTTCAACAAATAGAAAACGGTGAAAAAGATTTGGAGACGAAACTCAAAACAGATCTAAGAGATATATCAACTAAAGTCAATATATGTTCCTTGCTTGGAATCTGATTATATAAACTAAAGATGATAGACAATTGAGAAAATTTTAACACTTACTGAATAGAAATTTGTTAATAGTTATAAATTTATTTATTATTTATTTTAATAATTATTATTTATATGCATGATAATGGTATTGAGGTTTGTAAAAATGTATGACTTTTAGATGGTCATACTGAAATATTTGCAAGTGAAATGATATGATAACAGATTTGTTTCAAAATATCAGGGATGAGTGAAAATGAGAGAGGTATAGATAAATGGTAAATTTTGAAGCTAGTGATGGGTAGACAGAATTTCATTAAACTATTGTACATTTGCAATTTTCCATAAAAATTATATTAATTAATTAATTTATTTATTTATTCATCTATTTATTTCTGGGATATTTTGATTGACTAAAGATTGTAATGTAGCCAGGGGTTTGTTTTAAATCATTACTGGGGGGAGCCTGGGTGGCTCAGGCTGTTAAGTGTCTGTCTTGGACTCAGGTCATGATTCTGGGGTCCCGGGATTAAGCCCAGTGTAGGGTTCCCTGCTCAGCAGGGAACCTGTTTCTCCCTCTCCCTTTGCCCCTTTCCCTGCTTGTGCTGGTTCTTTCTCTCTCAAATAAATAAATAAATAAATAAATAAATAAATAAATAAATAAGTAAAATTTGTAAAAAGTCACTGTTAGGGTAGGAATCTGTTTTACGGTTTGAGCATCCCTGACCTCAAATGGCTGCAGGTAAGCTGACACCATAGGTACAGAGTATAATATGGATCTCATGGTGCATGGTGGATTGTTAAGAGGAAGGAGAGATATTGCCAAGGAGTAACTGAGAGGTCTCTCAGGATCCCAAGTCAATCATACTTTATTAAACATTCTTGCAATATAAGAATCACCTCCTACACTGATTAAAGTACAAATTCTAGGACCCAGTCAAGATCCAGTGAAGAAGTGGGAAGCTAAAGGTTTAACTAGCTCTCCAAGTATTCATCATCACAATTAAGGAATTAAAGGTGGTTAATTTCAAGGTACAATATAATATTCAATTGCAGATAAGTTTTAAGCAGTTGGAAGTTGGAGGTAGTTGGACTAGAATTAGATGAACAAAGAATACTACAGGTTTGGGAATCATTTTCACAGATTTCCAAAAATAATTCATTAAAGGCACTCTCCAAAGGAAGGAAAATGACATTAGCAAAGAAACACTCCTGGAAATTTGGGGTTCCAATCACTAATCATTCTTGCCCCCATATTACATCTGATTGAGAACTGTGTATACAGACAAGCAAGGCTAAAGCATCCGCTGTTGTGATGGTAGTGAATGGAAGAAGGAGATTTGGACCTGATGCCTAATTGGGGGTTCCTACTCGTTTCCTAGTAGGCTTGAAGTTGATGCAGCCCAGATAAAGGATACTTGATATACCCTCCCATCTGACACTTTAAGAGGTTGCCTGGCTTAATCTTTTTACTGCTGAGGAGGCTGGATTAAAACCCTGACCCTTTTAACTGATCAAGGCGTTATGTATCTAGAGAAACATAAAGTGGAACCTGTTTCTTGTCTTTCTGGCATCATGAATCCAAGGATAGAGTGGCCAGATGGAGATCAGTTTCTCCTGTAAGAAAGAGTGAATAAATAATAGCAAGAGAGCAGAAATGTGCTTTCCAACAAATGCCTTCATCCATAGGTCAAGGCAGGATTTAAAGATTAGCATTATTTGCCCCTGGCACTACTGCACAAGCCCTTCTATTCATTGATGTTCATTCAAAATTTCCATAATATGATGTAGCAAGCTCTAATATAATGGAGAACAGAAATGAGTTTTTCAGGCTCTTTTGGTTACTTCCTAAGACTGAGGAAAGTTACATTAATGTGATATTTTATTTATTTTTATTTTTTATTTTATTTATTTATTTTTTTAAAGATTTTATTTATTTGACAGAGAGAAACACAGCCAGAGAGGGAACGCAAGCAGGGGGAGTGAGAGAGGGAGAAGCAGGCTTCCCGCCCGAGCAGGGAACCCGATGTGGGACTCGAACCCGGGTCTCTGGGATCATGACCTGAGCCGAAGGCAGTCGCTTAATCAACTGAGCCACCCAGGTGCCCCTAACGTGATAATTTTATTGCACACAATCATCAAGGGAAAGTTTTGTTTCCCGTTTTTTTGTTAATTGAGATAATGCATGGTATATGCTCAGAAGATATCCTAACGCACAGTAAGTTCCTGAAAAATGTTTGCTGTTAGTGTTGTCACTGTTAAGTAAAACTTGTTAAGGAATATAGCAGTTGTGACAGAGGCTTTTAGGGAATGAGTTTGCTTCATTAAACCTAGGAATTGTATTATTTACTATAACTTTTAAAATGCTGAATCTTACCAGTTGAATCCCAAAAATTTAAAATACAGGTATCAGTCCTAAATGCTTCTCAGCATACTTCAGTTTACTTAGAATCAGTAGAAAGTGTCAGGGTTTGGAATTTAATATTTGTCCATTTAAACCTGAGTTCCCCATTTACAATTGTGTTGTTTTAAGCTGGTTACTTGACCTCGCTGAGATTCAGACTCTTCATCTGTAAAATAGATATAACAGTTCACCTGGCTCTTAGAAAGAGATGATAATATTATACCCTTCACAGTGTTACTGGAGGATTAAATGGGATCACATTAGTAAAGGGTTTTTGTAAAATACAAAAAATAATAAATAAAATAAAATACAGTGCTCACATAGTGTTTTAGCATTTTAAAGTGCTCTTGAATATACTGCCTTTCAACTTTAAAAAAAAATCCTGTGATTCATGTAAAGCAGATATTTTTATTTATATTTTAGAACTATGGAGACCCATATTCAGTCAGTCCCTCATTGTTTTGTTTCTGTTGTTGTTATTGTTTTCAAAGATTTATTTATTTATACTAGAGAGAGAGAAAGAGCAGGAGTGGGGAGGGACAGAGGAAGAGACGGTCTTAAGCAGACTCCATACTGAGCACAGAGACCCACACAGGGCTCAATCTCACCACCCTGAGATCAGACTTAATGCTGTTGAAAATTTACTGGAAACAAGTCAGTTAACTTTGCCACAATTGCCATTTCCCGTTCAAAGACATTTTCTAAATATGAAAATAGAATTTGGTAAGTGTTGGTTGTCTTAGTACTCTGTGATGTGCTCCATAAAAAAGCTCATGATAAACACTGACAATGATACATGCCTAAGAGCAAGAACGTCTTAAGCTGTTATAATGTTAAGCCTTATCGGTGAAGGTATAGAATTGAAAGGCTTTAAGCTGGGGTAAGAAAAATGATTTAAGGGTTTGAATGAATTGCACGGGCCCGTAAAATGGTGTTAAAGGAGTTCTGAAAAGATTTGAAGAGGATGCAATACCCTGTAAATGTGGTATCATTAACGAATGACTGGACACCACAGAAGAGGGAAATGTGAGATGGAACATCAGAATCACACCAGACACTTAGTCTTAAGAGCCATCTGAACCATAATGATTGACAACTAAGCTGTTGCTACTTATCACACAAATATTGATCACTATGAGAAAGCTTGCTTTTCAAGAAGAACTCCCAGAATCAGGGACTGAGAGAGAAACTCAGGGACAAAATTTTGTTTTTATGTCTTGGATCAACTCAAGAATGTTGTGGCCATGCATTATTGTGACTACATGGGAAATCAGACAGGAAGACTTAGGAAAACTAGTTTATCTGTAGGGAAGAAAGGAAGGCCAATATGCAACAAAATGAATTAAACAAGTACTGGTTTTTAAATATTTTATTTATTTATTTGAGAGAGAGACAGAGAAAGCAAGAGGGAGCATGAGCAGGGAGAAGAGGGAGAAGCAGGAGAGCATGAGCAGGGACCTGGGACCATGACCTGAGCAGGAGGCAGATGCTTAACCAACGAAGCCCCAGGTGCCCCAACAATTACTATTTTAACTTTTATGTCTAATGCCCATATGTGGCCACTTGCCAGCCTAAGGTCTCCATCTATTGTGCTATTTCATCTGAACAGAAGAAAATAGCTCAGCCAAAGATAAAGGTTAGTCTGATTCCTTTCTTTCCATGCCTGCTGAGAATGACAATGCTGCAAATGGATACAATAGACAAAGGCTGGTTTTTCTTTATGATCTCGTACTGCTGCCTACTCTAAGTACTTCCCATGTCTTATTTATTCAACCACCCAGAACCCTTTAAATCTCTTTTCAGATGAGGAAACTGAGATCTAGAGAGATTAAGCAACTTCTTTAATCTTAGAGAGCAAGTAAGGTTGGAGCCAGAATTGGAACCCAGCCATTGGGCCCCCCAGACCCAACTCTCCATACTCTAAGGACAGTGGTCAATGATGCCACAAAAAGTCCCTTACATATTAGCAGCTGGAGAACACTGTGCTGTATGTTCAGGTACCTAGTAAGCAACAGGCCCACATTATCTTAGAGCAATTGAATTTCAGGTTCAGAGACTCTAAATTTGTTCTATTAAAATATTTGAGCCACCCAGTTTAAAGACTACAGCTGTCTGTGTTGTCTTTAAGTATTAGCCTCTACGCTTCTGTTCTTGAGTGATTGCCAGAGCTGGATGCCCAGGTAGCAATAAAATTCAGAAGGTTGAAATAGGATTCTATCACCCACCTCTGCTGATACCTGAGCATTTCAGTTAAGAGCAGTGATGTATTCTCATATATAAATGCAGGGAGGTGATATTATTACTTTTATTTTTACAATGTCATAAAAGGAAAACAAACCAGCATGCTATGTAGTACAAAAGGATTATCAAATGCTGATTAGCCCCCAAATTAATAGAAACAGGTGCCTAACAAGATAGACCCTCCCAGGATAACTCCTTATGTTCTGATCTTTTCCCTCTAATACAGACTTACATAGTAATTAACTATGCTAGGGCTCATTTCCCATAGATTCCAACTCAGTACCTGGAGCTAATATGACACTTTAATTAACTAAGGTGTTAATGACCATAAAGCATCTAAAATGTGCTGTTTTGAGTATACTTCTACTTTACAAGAGCTGCTGCCTGCTTTTGGTACCAGAGCCTCAGTTTGGGATGGCTGGATCACATGAAGGGAAGTCAAAACTAGGTTAAATATGCGTCAAAGCAGCTCTGTAAGTCAACACAGTTGCAGCCAAATGAGGGTGCCATCAAGGTAAGAGAGTGCATAGAAAATTACTGGGATAAAAAGGATACCAGTAAGAAGAGACAACAGGTGATGAGAGCAACCAACACTTCTCAAAATTTACTGTACACAAGAATTGCCTGCAGATTTCGTTAAGATGCCAGCTTGGAGTGGGGCCTGGGAGTCTGTATTTCTAATAACTTTCCAAGGTTTCCTTTGCTGCTAGTGTATAGATCATGTGTTGAGTAGCAAAGCCTCAGAGAAAACAGAAAGATGGGCCATTTGTGGCACTGGGTAGGAGTAAATGAAAGGCACATCAATCCTCTAACAGTAACTAAAAGGACAAATGCTTAGTCAAGCTTTAGAAGGAAGCACAAGCAAAGAGCTTTATCCTCAAAGCCAAAGTATGTATTCAACTGACTATATTCACCTAATTACTGGTTATTAAGTAGCTTTTATGCTCAACCAAGTTCTTTTATAGTAAATCGTCAGTCCTCTGAAGATACTGTGAGGAAATGGTAGATTCTCTAGAGTCACGTGATGTGTTCAAGTGGAGTTTCTACTGCACTTGCCATTTTGCCTTGATCAAAGTCTTATTTTCTATGAATCATTCTTAGTTGTAAATCTGGAAACACAGTGCCTCATCTGCTGTATTAATAAAGGAAGACTGGTTACTTTAAGAAAGCAACTCCTAAAATTTAATGGTTTACCATCCTAAAACTTTGATTCTTGTTTGCATAACAGTTCAATAATGGTATTTGGCAGGTGGGTTTTGATACTGTAATTGAGGACTTAAGGATCCTTCCACCGTGTGGCTCTATTCCTCCCTATATCCTCAGAGCTCTCCCATTTCAGTCAGCAGATAGGGAAAGCATGTGGACAAGCATGCAGGAGGATTTCTATTAGCTTGGTTGAGAAGTGGCACCTATCAATTCTACATGTATTGTATTGACTAGAACTTAAATGTTTGGCCCCACTTCCCTTCTAGAGAGCCTGAAAAAGGTGGTCTATCTTCATAGTCAGGACAAAGAGGCGGTAAGTTTGGTGCATGTTTATCTTATACTTTCTTAACAAGAGAATTAAGTCTTAATGCCCTATGACTTATCCATGGCATGTAATGAACTAACTTCTATCATATGCATGCAGAACAAAGCCTTTTATGTATGCTCCATGGAAAAACGGAGAAAATCATCAGTTCAATATTCTGTACTGCTATACCTGCATACCACTGATGGCAGCTACAAGATCAAATGAGGAAATACGTGTAAATACTCTTAAAATCCTACAAATGAAAGCTGATCCAGAAGGGAAAATAAATGAATCAGGTCGGGGTGGGGGAAGTCAAAGAAATAATAGTAGAAGAGGTACCGGGTACTGTGCAAGGTGGCTTCCTTTTTCTGATTTTATTATATTTTTGAGGAATCTCTCCATCCAACATAGGGCTCAAACTCATCATTGCATGTTCCACCAACTGAGCCAGCTGGTTGTCCCTTTTTCTGAACTTCTTTTGCAATATTTTAAACTTCCTGGTTTACATGATGACCTCTAAATCCTTATAGCAGTCTCACCCACAGTCACTTTTTCCAGAAAGCCTTATTGAACCCTTCCCTCAAACCAAGTCTCTATAAACTCCGAGCAATATAATGCATTTCTCCACTGGCAAGCTGCATGCGTGCAATTATTTTTTACTTTTTTTATACACTTGCCTCCTACTAAGAGCAGAAGTCATTTTATTTCCTCCCTCTTTACATGGTAGTAGTAGGCATTTAATTCACATGCATTGAAAAGCTTTAGATTTTTTTTTTTTTTAATCAGAGCAGAATGCTGTTGTCTGTTTAAACTAACTGGAGGCTCCCTAAACATATTTAGATTCTCTGAGGTCCCAAGGTAGGGTCCCCAGGAGTTATCTCATATTTTTCATCTAGACACAGTTTATTTACTGGTTCCATCCTTAAACACATCCTTAAACTGAACTAGCAGAGAAAGTAACCTATGGGACTTTGGTTCCTACGACTGGTAAGCATAGTAATGATTTCAGAAATTAGGGTAAGATGGTACAAATGATCCCGGGAGGCTAAGAAGTTTGCCTCAATGCTCCCCAGATTATGCTCCATAAATATCAACATGTAGCACTAAATTTGGGTACATGATGACTTGGGTATGATTAAGGAGTACACTCTTCCATTACTCCTTGTCCCAGAAAACAATTTTGTTCGCCAGAATGGTTTGAAGCTATGGTTTGTGTCTAGAAGAGCTCTGTTGAAAAGATAAAGAAAGAGGACTGCTTTCTCTATCACTCACTGCTGAGTAAAAGGGATGAGAAATCTGTCTTGCAAACCACCTTTCTCAATTTAGTTGCACCAGAGAGTCAAATAAATATGTATTTTATCGACTTCATCTCATGAATTCTATGGAAGCCTAGCCCAGTGGCTGACTATGACAAGCCATCAAAAATGTCTTCTTAATTTTATATTTCCCCATTTCACAATTGCTTGATAAATGATAATATCTGACAGTTTTTAATCCATGTAAGAGTGATCACTCGCGATGAGGGCTTTAGAAGAATTGTATGTATCTTGTCCTTCTATTTTACACATCCCTCTACCTGCTTTTTAATCAAGAGATATGCCACACACTGACAGAGTCTTTCATTACATGCTCTATTCAAGGATTCAGTATTTTTTACTGTTACATGATAAACAGTAAAGATGCACCCCCTACGACAAAAACAGATTTATTAATAAATAGCTGACACTTTGTACTTTTGCAGAATACCAAAGCAATTAGTGACAACGGTAGAATGATTTCCAATACCTACAGAGCAAAATATCATATTGATTTAAGCTCAAAGCTTTCTCTAAATAACAACCAAGAAATTGTCTACTGTATTTGATCAATCCTTTTAAATAACAGGTGGTAA
This sequence comes from Spilogale gracilis, assembly GCA_004023965.1. Classification (NCBI taxonomy): domain Eukaryota; kingdom Metazoa; phylum Chordata; class Mammalia; order Carnivora; family Mephitidae; genus Spilogale; species Spilogale gracilis. The sequence continues at coordinate 998 of PITA01020853.1, read as the reverse complement.
AAAAGAAAAGACATCAGTGAAACTGCTTTGAGTGTCCTTCTCCTTGGTTGAACTGGCTATTTTAGCCCATTTTCCAACATAAAATAACTGGAAGACTAATAGCATCAAAAAATATTTTGTTTTTTTTTCTTATATTTGCTTTTATAAATCAATCAATTAGTCTGGATTTCATGTAAAGTTGAGATATTCATGGAATTTAAAAGCAAATGATTTACTGTAGGAGAAAATGGGACATTTAGATCATGAAATTGTAGAATCACAAAGTCAGAGGACTATGAACCAGAAGAAATGCAAAGAGATGGACTAGTCTACTTTCTTCCCTGGGGAAATATGATGTCATTCCTACTCCCAACCTCTCCTAATTCACATAATATTACAGATGATACACTGAAGCTAGTGGGAAAAAGCTGCTTATCCAGCAAATAAGAATTGACATGGATCAAGAATTCTGCACTCTCCAGTTCTTGGTGCTTTCTCTCAGGGAGTGTGCTTTCATTCATTCATTCCATTCAATACCTACTAGATTCTGTGCACTGGGGAGGCAAGAGAGAATAAACACAGACAAGACTCCTTTTGTTCATGGACCTTTTGTTATACTCAAATGAGACCGACAATAAATAAATAAGTAAATAAATGGTATTTGAGGAAGTGAAAACTGCTATGGAGAAAAGCAGAGTAAGCAGAATAGGGTATCCAGAGTATGAGAAAATGGATTGCTATTTTTTTAATATGACGGTTGAGGAAAACCTCATTGATGAAGTGGTGAACAAGTGAGGATCTGAAGGAAGGGAAGAAAAGAAAAGAGTCACGTGGCTCTTTGGAGAGAGGGCACTCTGGACAGTGTCCCCAAAGTGGAAGCACACTTAGTATACTCACACATGTGCCTGCTGAATTCTTATTTTCCTTCAGATTTATTTTATCACATTCCACCCCTTTTCAACTTCTTCATTGAAACTGTCTTTTCTCGTTCTGTTGGAGACTAAGATAGCTCAACAAAT
>PITA01020852.1:0-34000 GCA_004023965.1 Spilogale gracilis | reverse complement strand
TTCTTTCTTTCTTTCTTTCTTTCTTTCTTTCTTTCTTTCTTCTTTCTTTCGAGTGAGGCTTGGATGGCTATTTATTTCCCCCTTAGGACTGCCTTTGCCATATCCCATAGATTTTGGACCAAAGTGTTTTCATTCTCATTGGTTTCTGTGAATTGTTAAAGTTATTCTTTGATTTCCTGGCTGACCCAAACATTCTTGAGCAGGATGGTCTTTAGCTCCCAAGAATTTGAATTTCTTCCAAACGTTTTCTTGTGATTGAGTTACAGTTTCAAAACATTATGATCTGAGAATATGCAGTGAATAATCTCAATATTTTGGTATTGGTTGAGACCTGATTTGTGGCCCAATATGTTGTCTATTCTGGAGAAAGTTCTATGTGCTCGAGAAGAATGACTATTCTGTTGTTTTAGGATGTTTAGGAGATGTTTTGTATATATCTACGAGGTCCATCTGGCCCAGTGTGTCATTCAAAGCTCTTATTTGTTGATTTTCTGTTTGGATGATCTGTTTATTGCTGAGGTAGAGTGTTGAGTTCTCCTACCATTAGTGTATTGTTATCAATATGTCTATTTTGGTTAACAGTTGGTTTATGTAGTTGGCTGCTTCCATGATGGGGGCATAGATATTTATGTTTGTTAGATATTCCTGTTGGATAGACTCTTTAATGATGATAGTGTCCTTCTGTATCTCTGACTACAGTCTTTAGCTTAAAATCTGATTTGTCTGATATGAGAATCGCTACTCCAGCTTTATTTTAAGGTCTATTGACATGAAAGATGGTTCTCCATCCCTTCACTTCCAGTCTGGATGTATCTTTAGGTTCAAAGTGAGTCTCTTGTAGACAGCATATGGATAAATCCTGTCTTTTTATACAAATCTACAACCCTGTACCATTTTATGGGAGCAGTTAGGTAATTCACATGGAGAATGATTGTTGAAAGACATGATTTTATCGTTGTCATGCTGCCTGTGAAGTCCTTGTTTCTATAGACTGTCTCTGTAAATTTTTGTCCTATATCACTTTTGTGGTCTTTCTCCCTTTATAGAAAAACCCTCCCCCCTTAATATTTCTTGCAGGGCCCACTTAGTGGTCACATATTCTTTTAGTTTTTGCCAGTATTGGAAGCTCTTTATCTCTCCATCCATTCTAAATTACATTGCTGCATAAAGTATTCTTGGCTGCATGTTATTCTCATCCCTGAGTATGGCTTGCCAGCCCTTTCTGGCTTGTCAGTTCTCTGTGATTCTGATGTTCTTCCCTCTGTACATAAGGAATCTCTTCCCCTTAACTGCCCTGAAGATGGTTTCCTTGGTTTTAAGATTTGCAAGCTTTTCTATTACATGCTTGGGCTTCAGTCTGTTCTCCTTAATCTTGGGAGGGGTCCTCTCTGCCGCTAGGACATGAATGCTTGTTTCAATCTTCAGATTAGGGAAATTCTCAGCTATGATTTGATCAAATATATCTTCTAGTCCTCTCTCTCCACCCCCTTGGGGATTCCAATAATTCTGACATTGGAATGAATTGTGGTGTCATTTATATCTCTAATTCTGTTTTCATGGTTTTTAAGCTGTTTGTTCTAGGGCTCCTCCTGTTCCTTCTTTTTTATCAGTTTGTCTTCTAGATCACTAATTTGTTCTTCTGTCTCATGTACGCTAACTGTTAAGAGTATCTAGGTTAGATTGGATCTCATTGATAGCATTTTTAAGTTCTGTCATATCAGTTCTCATTTCTGCCCTTAGAGAATCTATGTTGCCATAATGATTTTCTCCATCCTAACTATTGTCTGCATAACTATTACCCTGATGTCTATTTCTGACATCTTGCTTCTATCCATATCTATTAGTTCTGCAGCAGAGGTCACAGCCTCTGAATTTTTCCTTTCTCTGCGATTCCTCCTTTTAGTCATTCTGTTGAGAGTGATTGAGGGAATATACAGAGTCCAGATTATTGACCATAACCCAAGCAAGATGCACTTGTTTTATAGGGACCTTAGGTGTTAGCCTCTTGTTCTTCCAGTCTGTCTTCTAGGGAATGGGGCCTGCCTGTGCTATTACTCAGGCAACCCTGTTTGGGCAGAGTTGCCCTGGCCCCTGTTGGGGGGGGGGTGGGCTCAGTGAAAACTGGTTTTGGAGGGCTTTGTTTTCTGGGGGCTTTCCCTGGCAGCTTTCAGCATCTCTTCCAAGAGTTAGAACAGAAGTGACTGTATCCAAACTTCTGTCTCAGAACAGAGAGATCACAGTCTGTTCTCCAGAGAACCCTCCAGGCCACACTGACTCCATTTTTGTTTGTGCTGCTAAAAACATCAGCATCCTGAGTTGTGCATGCATGGCAGCACTCCTAGCCCTTGCTTCCAGGTCCAGGCATGTATCTGCCTTTTAAGTTTCTAAAACTGCCAGCTGCCCCCAGTTTGCACTTGTGCCCCCACAGCTCTAGTTTTCAGTCCAGGGGGCTTCCCTAAAGTCCTTTCCCCACTGCTACTGGTCTGTGAGTCTGGGCCAGGTCCTCAGTGCGGGAATCTTTTGTGCTCTGTTGGCACAGGATCCTGGTGTTGCAGGACCCTGGAGGTTTCGTCCCCCTTCTGTTTATCTTCTGCTATCTGCCTGCAGAGTCACGGCTCCCTGTTTCATACCTTGAAACCAACTGCCAGAGATATTCTCTTGTTATAGATCCAGATACACTTCTTAAATTTCAAGCTGATTTCATGGGTGTTCAGAGTAGTCTGGTAGGTACCCAGCTCAATTCAGGGGACTGGTTGAAATAGGGTCCCCTACTCCACCATTTTTATCCCTCCCCCTCTTACTAGTTTTTCAATCTGTCATTTTCTTCTTACATTTTACTATAATCACTAAGAAAGAACTAGGATGAATCCTTAACACTTTTCTTGGAAATCTCCTCAGCCAAATACCCAGTTTCATTACTTATAAAATCATATTTCTTTTTTCTTTTTTTTTTAAGATTTTATTTATTTGACAGAGAAAAACACAGCCAGAGAGGAAACACAAGCAGGGGGAGTGCGAGAGGGAGAAGCAGGCTTCCTGACGAGCAGGGAGCCCGATGTGGGGCTTGATCTCAGGTCTCTGGGATCATGACCTGAGCCGAAGGCAGTCGCTTAACCAACTGAACCACCCAGGCACCACCTAAAATCGTATTTCTGTACAACTATAAGACACACAATTGAACTAAGTTTTCTTCCACTATATAACAAGGACCCCCTTTCCTCTATTTTCTATCATGTTCCTCATTTCCTTCTGAGCCCTCACCATATTTCTATCAATGTTTTATTTATGATGATTTAGGTATTATCTGAGACAATGTAAGCTTTCTCTATCACACTCCTCATTTCCTTCTGAGCCCTCACTGGCAGAATCATTTGCATCCATATGTCTATTAACAGTCTGTTTAAAAGAATCTAGGATTTTTTTTTCTATCGTACACCTTAAAGTTCTTCCACTCTCTACCCATTACTAAATTCCAAAGCCACTTTCAAATTTTTTTTGTATTTGTTACAGCAGCACCCTACTTTCTGGGTACCAAAATCTGTATTTGTTTTCAATTGTTGCTATAACAAAGATTACATCCTTTGCGGTTTAATACAAGTTTATTCTTTTACTGTTTTGGAAGTCAAAAATCTGAATATGCCAGCAGGTCTGTGTTCCTGCTGAAAGTGCTAGAAAATAATCTGTTTTTTTTTGCTTTTTCTGCCTTTTTGAGACTGTCTGCATCCTTGGGTTAGACTCTGTCCTCCATCCCCCAAGCCAGCAGTATACTATCTGGTAGTCTTTCTCTCCATTCTGTGATCACACCACCTTTTTTTTTTTTTTTTTTTTTGACTCTAACCCTACCATCTCCCTCTTGAAAAGATTTGTGTAATTACATTGGACCCACCCAGATAAACCAGAATAATTTCTCCATCTCAAAATCCATGACATCATCACATTTTCAAAGTCCTTTTAAAAATTCAAATTAATATTTTCACAAGTTTTGGGAATACGGTATGGAAATCCTTGAGTGGGAAACCTTATTCAGCCTACTGCAATTGGGCATGGTAAAATTTTCAGAGTAGCTACTAAAATAATATACACAGAGTATATAAATTTCAATCCTGTTAAGTGGTAATGGAATAAGAAAAAAAAGTCAATCTAAAAGAAGTCAATAGGGGCACCTGGGTGGCTCAGTAGGTTAAGCAACTGCCTTCGGCTCAGGTCATGGTCCCGGAGACCTGGGATTGAGCCCCGCATTGGGATCCCTGCTCGGCAGGAAGACTGCTTCTCCCTCTCTCACTCCCCTCTCTCGCTTGTGTTCCCTCTCTCGCTGTGTTCCCTCTGTCAAATAAATAATAAATAAATAAGATCTTTAAAAAATAAATAAAAGAAGTCAATAGAGAGGAAAAAAAGAAACAGAGAAAAAATAGGCAAATAGAAAGCACACAATAAAATGACAGAAATAACCACATCCAGCTAAATGTTGTTTATTAGAAATGTATTTAAATTCTAAGGGTAGAGACAGTTTGAACGTAAAAAGGAAAAAGAAAATAGAAGAAGCAAATTCTAACCAAAAGAAAGCCATAATAGCCATGTCTGTCATAAACACCTCATATTAGTTCAAATGAAAGAGACCACAATACAAAAAGCATTGTTAAGGCAAAGGAGGATCACTCTAATAATAAAAAGGTTCAGCTAAGTACAAAGTCAAAATAATTCTAAATTTGGTATACCAGATTGCTTCAAAGTATGTAATGCACACAACACATATTCCAAATATATATATTTGAAAAAATTTCCAACATATGTGTTTCCATTATTGATAAGTCAGATAAAAATTATCTATAGGGAACTGCAGAGGAAGGCCCCAATGCTGGGGCACCATTAAAGAACCTCAGAAACATTTCACAAGAGAAGGAGAAAGAGCATTTTAAGCTCCATCCTGTCCACAGAGCTCTAAGTCATTTTATCACAGGGTCATTTAATAAGCATTTGTCCTAAAGCCCTAGAATTTCTTCTGTCTCCCTGCTTTGGCCCTCCCAGGGAAGGAGATCAAGTTCAGGGAGGAGAAGAATTGCCAGTTGGGAAAGGGGAAGAAAGAATTATGTGCCCACCTTTGGGGGCGGGGGGAGCCTCATCTTTCAATGAGAATTGAAGAGATTATAAATATATTTAAGTGGATTTTTTTAGTTTTTCAACTGAGATGGGTTTTACATTTAAAATGAGCTTAGGAATTTTTATTATGCAGAAGTGAATAGAAATATCATGGTGGCTGTATAGGTTTTAATCCAGAGGGAGGAGGAGGACTGCCTTCACCAAGCACTATTAAAGGGAAAGTGGAGATTTAAAATGATGCATATGTAACGACACCTGATGAGTTGCCTATTCAGTGTACCTATAACAGAAGAAGAAAGCAATGCTTTTGTTTTTGCTTATAAAAACAAGTAAATTTTTTGACTAAATGAGCAGGAGGTTATAGAGTCCTTGACCCTTTCATTTACCACTTCAGTAATGAGGAAAGTGATAAAAAAAAGGAAAATTATATAAGATCTCATCTCCACATTTAAGAAAATGAATTATAAATCAGATGAGCTTTATACTCATTTATGCTGGCATTCCTTTGTGGAAAAAGGCAAGAGATCCTTAAATTATTCAGTATTAGATTGTATAAAAATTAAAAAAAAAATGGTTTAGACTAAGTCTGAATAGCTCCTTTCTCCTGGCCCTCATCTGATAGTTATGCGTCAGCTTAAATACCAGGCTTTGAATCCTGACTACTGCTTATTAGTTGTATGGTCTTGAGAAAGTTACATGGTCTCTGTCAAATAGGGATGATAACAGAATTAATCTCATAGAGACCTACTGTAAGTATTAACATTAGTAATAGAAAACTATCAGCTATGAATTATACCATGTCACCTAACCAGTTACTCTTATTCTGCTTTTTGCAGACTGGCAGGAAGTCTGGTATTAGTCAGTTTGAGGGATTTTGCTCTTCCTTTCTTAGATTATATAAGAACCCTGGTTTTATATGATCCAGGACTGTGGGATAGGGGTGTGCCTTCTGTTAAGGTGACCACAACTATGTTTCTCCTTGATCAGGCCTGTGTGTTCCACTTGAAGGTGGGCAGCTCCACTGGTTGAAAGGATGACTTCTTTTCCCCAATTTCTCCCCACCCCCACAATTAATAAATTGCCAAGATCTTTTTTTTTTTTTTAAGATTTACCCATTTATTTTAGAGAGAGAGAGAAAGAGAGCAGGAGTGGGAGGAGCAGAGGGAGAGGGAAAATCTCAGGCAGACTCTGTACTAAGCACAGAGCCGAATGCAGAGCTTGATTCTAGTATTCTCAGATCAAGATCATGACCTGAGCCAAAACCAAGAGTCGTTTGCTTAATCAACTACACCATCCAGGTGCCCCTTGCCAAGTCTTTTTATTCTAATCACATTGCATCTTCCAACCTTGTTCTCTTCTCTCCAGTCTTTCTTTGAGGCCCTCACCGTCTTTCTCCAGGATTGTTTAATTGCCCCCTAGTGGCATCTTGGCCCACTGTAATCCATCCCCAGGACTCTTGACCAGCATGATCTTTCTAAAACACAAAACAGTCACATTCCTTCAATGTAACCCTTTTTATGGTTTCTCATTGCTAAGTCAACGTATTCATGAGAAACAAGGCCCCACGGGTACTTCTCTTCCTCCTTTGTCTCTGTGCTTTGCTACTGCGCCCTATGCCCTAGTCACAGGGAATATTTATGCTTCCCCAAATACGATATATTTCCCTTTTGGGCTTTATATATGGCTTCTTTCACATCTAATGCTTGGAATAATTTTCCCCTGTCCTTTCTGCCAAGTGTGTATCTATCCATCACTGAACATTTAGCTGAAACGTCACCTCCTCTATGGAGCCTCTCCTGCCAATACCCATTGCCAAATGGCAAAAGGGGACTACCTCCTTCTGCAAGATTTAGCTGGGGGAATGAGTAGGAATGGTCCTGAAGAAGCTGTGAATGATTTCAAGTTCATCTTCAAAGATACCAGAATCCATTTCTACTACCTTTTCCCAGGCTTCTAGCTTTTGGCACCCAGAGACCACTTTATCTCTTTCTCTTCCTTATCAATTCTTGCTAATTGGAAAAGAGCTAGTTTCAATCTTTTGCACTTGAATTTGAATTTGTTTACATCCAGGGACTGTTGAATTAATGAGTTTTTGAGGAAACACCATGGGGCCAGGGACCATGTTTGTTTTGTTTTCTGTTATATCCCTAATGAAAAACAAGTGAGTAGGTGCTTGCGATGGTTAAGTTTATCTGTCAACTTGGCTAGGCCACAGTATCCAGACATTTGGTTAAATGCTATTCTAGATGTTTCTGTGAAAGTTTTTTTAGGGAGAAGGGATTAAAATTTGAATGAATGAATTTTGAGAAAAGCAGATTATCCTCCACAACATGGATGGGGCTTCTTTACCCATTTGAAGGCCTTAATAGAAAAAGGCTGACCTCTGCACATGAAGAGGGAATTCTGCCAGACTTCAGATTCTAATTACAGCATCACCTTTACTCTGGGTCTCCAACCTTTCAACCTGTCTTGCAAATTTTGGCTTGTCATCTTTTACAATTGCATGAACTAATTTTTTAAAATAAGTCTCTCTACATACATATCTTATTGGTCCTTTTTGTCTGGAAACTTTGACTAATGCAGTGTTTTATAAGTGTTTCACAAGTATTCAACAAACCAATAAGTAAATAAGCATGAATAAGTGGGTAAAATGTCTTTTTCAGGAACATTTCTCTTTAAGCCTCATGTGAAATTGGTATGTGAAAAATTCAGCCTTTACAATATCATACAGCAACCCGATTTTTGGGTTTTTAAAAAATGTATATTTATTTATTTGAGAGGAAGAGAGAGTCGGGGAGGGGCAGAGAGAGGAAGAGAGAGAAAGAGAAGCAGACTCCCCACTGAGTGGAGCCAGATGGACAAAGGGCTTGATCTCATGACCCTGAGATCATGACCTGAATTGAGATCACGAGTTGGATGCTCAATTGACTGAGTCACCAGGTACCCTGGATTTTGAGTTTTAAAAACTTTAGTCTGGGGGTGCCTGGGTGGCTCAGTTGGTTAAGCGACTGCCTTCGGCTCAGGTCATGATTCCAGAGACCCAGGATCGAGTCCCACATCAGGCTCCCTGCTCTGCAGGAAGCCTGCTTCTCCCTCTCTCACTCCCCCTGCTTGTGTTCCCTCTCTGGCTGTGTTTCTCTCTGTCAAATAAATAAAAAATCTTAAAAAACAAAACAAAACAAAAAACTTTAGCTTGAGTTATTGATGGAAAGAATGAGCCATAAACTTTGTAGGATACAGGGTTGAGATCAAATTTTCACTCCACCCTGAATAAATAAAGACCCCTCAGACCAGGCAGAGGGGAGTCAAAGAAGGAGAAGTGAGTGTGTTCGGTACTGTGGGTCCCTGATGAGGACATCTTTATGTTCAAGCCTGGAGGTTGAATGGGAGAAGAAAGTCTAAATGGGTCATGCAATTTTGATCCGGTGGTGGAAAGGACCTGTGCCTTCATTCCCAAACAGTGCCTGGGAAGGTGACAAGGAAACGTGGTTGAATGTTATACCCAGACAGAGAAGGCTTCAGGTAGATAAGCAGAGTGCCTGAAGCTCAGTGTGGCAATAGAGCTACAGAGTGATCCCAAAGGGAAAATAAAAGTAGCTGAAAGTAAGCCAGTCATGAAGGAATCTTGAAATGAGGGATGAGGATGAATCAGCAGGCACTTGCATGAGTTTGTGATGGAAGAAAGATGTTTCAGCAGATTTCAGCATAGACAATGGACCAAGTCACATGCCATCTCTGCTTGCTAATGCCTTGAGCTACAGAAGAAACTAAGGGGGGTTCTGAAGTAATGGCTTAGAGCACAGACTATAACATGACTTATAAAGCTTTGTTTCCTTGAGCCAATAACTAATTTCTATATACTCATCTCCCTACATGTAAAATGAGAGAATAGAGCCTACCTTGGGCTGTTGTAAGAATCAAATGAGTTAATTTCTTTGCTGGTTATGGATATGTTCAGGTTTTCTATTTCTTCATGTTTCAGTTTTGATAGTTTATATGTTTCTAAGAATGCATCCATTTCTTCCAGATTGCCTAATTTGTTGGCATATATTCTCTCAAAATATTCTCTTATAGTTGTATTTCTTCAGTGTTAGTTGTGATCCCTCCTCTTTCATTCATGGTTTTATTAATTTGATCCTTTCTCTATCCTTTTTGATAAGTCTGACTATGGGTTTATTGATATTATTAATTCTTTCAAAACAATTGAACTACTAGGTATTTATCCAAAGGATACAAACAGAGTGATTCAAAGGGGCACATGCATCCCAGTGTTTATAGCAGCAGTGTCCACAATAGCCAAACAATGGAAAGACCCCTGATGTCTACTGACAGATGAGTGCATAAAGAAGATGTGGTGTGTGTACACAATGGAATATTACTCAGCCATCAAAAAGAATGAAATTGTGCCATTTGCAATGACATGGTTGGAACTAGAGGGTATTATGCTAAGTAAAATAAGTCAGTTGGAGAAAGACAATAATCATATGATTTCATTCATATGTGGAATTTAAGAAACAAAACAGGTGAATATAGGGGAAAGGAGGGAAGAATAAAATAAGATGAAAATAGAAAGGGAAGCAAACCATAAGAGACATTGAACTCTAGGAAACAAACTGAGGGTTGCTGGAGGGGTGGTGAGTGGGAGGAAGGAGTAACTGGGTGATGGACATTAAGGAGGACACTTGAAGTAATGAGCAATGTCAGTTCTATAGAACTGATGAACCACTAATTCTACCTCTGAAACTAATAATGCAGAATATGTTAATCAAAGTGAATTTTAATAAAATTTAAAAAAATATTCAAATGAGTTAAATATATGGAAGGCATGTAAAACAATGCCTAGCATAGAGTAAGTGGCATGTAAGGGTTTGTCATTGTTTTTCATACTATTGTTGTCATACTTCCTGCCAGAATTTAGACAAAACCTCAAGGAAAGTATGTAAGAGAAATCCTGATGTAATTGAGATTGTTTCTGCTTTCCAATAGCATAAAGGCTTGTATTATTAACAGTTGAGAGTTATTACAGAAGAGTAGGGATAATTACATTTTGTATACATTTATACAGTGACACACCTGTATAAATTTTTGTAAGCTCTTCTAGGAACTAGGTGTTATTATATGGTGGGGAGGGAAGGTTGAGATTGATATATAAGCCATATTATCAATGGATGTGAGCCACTTGAGGAAACATGCAACAATGGAGACCAGAGTATAGGTGGAAGGTTAGCTTACTGGGGGGGAAGGGAGCATGGAGTGTTGGGGACCAGGGAACAGGTGGAGGGTTAACTCAAGGGGACAGGAAGTGATGTGGACTAGGTAGAATATTAGCTTAGGAGAAGAGGGATTGTTTCCCTTTTGATGAAGGGAAAGATGTGAGGGGACCATGATGTGTTGAACCAAAGGTAATCAACCCAAGAGTTGGTTGTGTTTATGGTCTTTTTGAGGTAGGAAGTGAGGTCATCTACCAAGATAGGGTTAAAGACTTAAAAAGAAAAGAAAGAAAAGAGTTGTTTTAAAATGGTATTTGAGTTGCTTGCTAGGTGGTCAAGAGCAGCATTGGGTCTTCATTGTAGTTGCATTTTAAAAATGTCTGATGGACAACCACTTGAAAACATACAAAGGAATTTCTGGAAGAAAATGCAGTCCAATGCACATTATGGTTTTATTAGAGTAGTGACATTCTGAACGACTTATATTTATATTTTCAAATATTTTATAGTGAAGTTATAATATTCTGATCATTGGAAATGTGTATAAAATATATTTTAAAAGAATGTGTGATGTGTCACACTGTCAGTATTCTCAAAAGTCATCATGATTATTACCATCTTTGGCCATGAATCATAATGGTTTGTCTTCTCTGAGCAATTTTCTTTTCTAATGAAATATGGTTTACATACAATATTATATTATTTTTAGGCATAGTGATTTGACAATTCAATATGTTACACAGTGCTCACCACAATAAATGTCGTTACCATTGGTCACCACACAAAGTTATTATAATGCTATTGACTATATTCAGTAATATTCACTGCATAATATACAAGTCAGTATAAAATTTTATTGACTATGTTGTGCTTTTCATCCCTGTGACTTATTTCTAACTGGAAGTTTGTATCTCTTAATCCCCTTTACCTATTTTATCATAGGCTAGTCCTGTATTCTTGTTTCACTATGATAACCTAGATATTATATGGCCTACCTATTTTCTTCAATGACTGAGTGAATAATCCCACAGCAATATACATTCTACTCAGTTTCTCCACAAACTATTTTGTAAATCAACTTCAGGAACCATGAATTATAATTCAATCCAGGATCTTCTCTGATTATATTAGCTTTCACCAGATCAGAATAACCTAATAAAATTCTATACTCATAGAAAGAACTGTGGCTACTGGAACTCAGAAAAATGATTGGCTCACTCTAAATGAAATTTATGAGCATCAACCTTAAAGTTAATGGTACACTTGAATTTTATTCATCTTCTTTTTCCCTGCCATTTTGAGTCAGAGATCAGCTCTACTCTCTGACTAAGCCTCTTCACAACACAATTATGTTGCCATAATTGATGCCTAATTCAGAAATGAGGTGGTAGGTTTTTACATAATGAGGGATTATGTGCTGTTCACTCATAATGGCAATGATAGGGTTGTCAGTCATTGTACAGTTTTACAGTGCCATGGAGGGAGAAGCAGAAATAAATGAATGTGAAATCCATCACCTAAAGTGTTTAGAAAAGTATGCATTTCACTCTAGATTTGATGATAGAAAATAATAATAATTTTTATTCTGTGGGGTTAAGGATGGGTTGAGCAAAACCAGAGATTCTCAATCTTAAATATCAAATGGTAATCATCTGAGGAGCTTTAGAAAGACTGATCCACCTACCCCCTCCTCCAGTCCCTGCCCCTGCTCCCCCTGTTTGGGGAGACCTGATTAAATTTAAACTTATAATCAAGGAATAATATTTTTAGTATATCTCAACTATTGCACAGGACATCTTTATACTAAAAAAAAATCATTATTTATCTAAAATTCAAATTCAACCATGTGCCCTATATTTTTAATTGCTAAATCTGGCAGCTCCCTGCCACTGCATCCCATCCAGATTCAGAATGAACTGTTCTGGTATTTTTTAAAGTTCCTCAGGTGATTCTAATATGCATCAAGATTCAGAAACACTGGATAAAGCTTCAAAGACCACCTCTGTAGACTAATGTTGGCAGAAACAGGGAAAAAAGAATGTTGGAAATGATCTTAACAGATCAGTAGAATCGATTGCAACTTCTTTAGAGTGTTCTACTTTTTCCATCCTATATTCTGTATATTATTCTCTATTTGTTATACTTATTGGAGAAAACAGCTGCATCCACAGCCCCTTCTGAACTACTATACCCTTCACTGCTGCTGACTGGGTGTCTAGGTAGTTATGCAGACATGTGTAGCCATGCTCTGTCTCAGTGACCCTTCCTGCCCTCTTCTAAACTTTGGCTACTGAGGCCAGGGCTGACTGAACTTGAGAAAAGCATATGGCCTGAGATTGCTAGTTTATAGTCCAGACAATGATCTATCAGGTGACATGGTACAAGAGTTCTGCCCAATGGGTTGATGATTAAATTAGACCAGATTCTTTCTTTAGGCGTTTTATTTTTGGATACAGAGTGTCAGTTTATTGGTAATGGAATCAGAATCATTCAGGATAGCTTAGGTTAGTGGCTCTCAAACTTTAATGAGCATTAGAATAATCTGCGGGGCTTACTGAAACACAGAATTCTGGGTCCTGCCCTCAGTGTTTCTGATTCAGTAGGTCTGGGCTACAGCCCCCAAATTTGCATTTCTAATGAATTTCCAGGTGTTGCTGCTGCTTTAGATTCAGGGACATTTTGAGAATTACTGGGTTCGCTTGTGTGGAAGTAACAAACAAGTTCCAAGTCTCAGTATAGGAAGGAAACAAAGGTTTATTTCTTGTTTAGGCCACATGTTTGTCATGAGTTTGCTGGGTTCTCTGTTCTGCAATGTCAGCTTCCTCATCGGAGACCCAGACTGATGGAACAGCCACTGCCTGGACAGTTCTGGCCACAGTGAAACGTGCGCTAGCTCTTAAAGTTTCCCCCTGGGAGTGACATATGTCACTTCTACTCGGTTTCACTGGATAAAGACAATCACATAACTTCTAGTAGAGCAGATAAATACAATCTAAGCATTTGCTTAGGAGGAGAGAAAACCAAAAGATGTGCAGACTGCTTTCTAATGACCACATAGAGGCTGCAACTAAAAATGATACACAGAAAGAGAACCGCATGCATAGGGCATGAGACTATGAACTGAAAGGAAAAAACAGGAAAGCTATGAACTGAAGAAAACCTTGACTGGCTGATTGGTAGTGGCGGGAGTAATTAGAGATAGAGGCAAAAATGAACAGGGTGATGTAATGGCCAATGCTTTTGGTCCTGACGCACAGTTAAGGTTGTTTTATTAGGTTCTGGTCACCATGAAATGTGTTAACATGGCTGTTACCACACCCCTATGAGATTCCCAAGATCCTTATTCCCACATCCGCCTGTACACTCCTAAAACATTCACTGATGGGATCTCATCACATTACCAAGACACCATTTAGTTTCTGTATCCCAGAAACTAAATATAATTGCAAAATAACTCAAGTCTCCAACTTGTGTTTTTCAAATATTATGAAGGGGATGTATTGACCAAAATAAAACATCTAAAAATTTCTTTAAATTTATTATTTTCCACAGAAAATTCCATGCTCCCAGTTCTTCTCTACCCCCGGGCCTTTGGATTTCTAGGTTTTCTCCTTTCCCTGAACTCCCAGTTGTGCATCACAAAATCCCAAAAGTCTGGTTTAGAAAAACAGGGGTAGGACCAGCCTGAGAAGCTCCAGCAGACTCCTTTATGGTGGTGGGGGGAGGAAAGTCTAAAGATATGCGTAGCTTAATAGAAGTCATTTACTCTCGGTATGAAAGTCTATATCCAAATTTGGACTCTGTTGATTATGAAGGACTGAATGTCCCTCAGGTTTGTTAAGTAATGAGAGCTTGTTATCAGTTGATGGTCGGTAGATAGTCATAGATGTACAGTTTAGTAATTCATCAGTTGCCTATAACATCCAGTGCTTATATATTAACAATATAGATTTGAGTCCATCAGCATGGAATATCTTTCCTTTTTTTTGTGTCATCTTTAACTTATTTATCAGTATTTTATAGATTTTAGAGTACAGGTCTTTCACCTCCTTGGTTAAGTTTATTCCTAGGTATTTAATTCTTTTTGGTGTAATTGTAAATGGAATTGTTTTCTTAATTTCTCTTTCTGCTGCTTTGTTATTAGTAGGTAAATGACATCTGATATCTGTGTATTAACTTTGTATTTTACAGCTTTGTTGAATTCATTCCTTCTAATAGTTTTTCGGTGGCGTCTTTAGTGTTTTCTATGTGTGGTATCATGCCATCTACAAAGAGTGATAGTTAATTTCTTTCTTACCAATTTGAGTGACTTTTATTTCTTTTTCTTTCTGCTGTGGCTAGGACTTCCAGAACTATCTTGAATAAAAGTGACAAGAGTGGACATTCTTGTCTTGTTCCTGATCTTAGAGGAAATGCTTTCAGTTTTCCACAACTGAATATGATGTTAGCTGTGGATTTTCCGTATATAGTCTTTATTATATTGAGATATGTTTCTGCCAAACCCACTTTGTTGAAAGTTTTTATGATGAATAGATGAATTTTTCAAATGCCTTTTCCTGCATCAATTCAAATGGTCATATGATTTTTATTCTTTGTTAGTGTGGTTTATCATATGATTGATTTGCAAATATTGAACTATCTGTACATCCCTGGAATAAATCCTACTTGATTGTGGTGAATGATTGTTTTGGTGTACTGTTGAGTGTGATTTGCTAGTATTTTGTGGGAGATTTTTGTATGTATGTTTATCAAGGAAATTTGCCTGTAGTTCTTTTTTGTAGTGTCTTTGTCTGGTTTTGGTATCTGGGTATTCTGGCTTTATAGAATGTATTTGGAAGCTTTCCTCTCCTTTCTGTTTGTTTGTTTGTTTGGTTTTTGAATAGTTTGAGAATAGGTACTAATTCTTCTTTAAATGTTTGGTACAATTCATTTGTGAATACATCTGGTCTTTTTTTGTTGTTGTTGGACTTTTGTTTGTTGGTGGTTTTTTATTACAAATTTTATTTCATTACTAGTATTTGGACTGTTCAGATTTTCTATTTCATCCTGATTCAGTTTGGAAGGTTATGTCTTCCTAGGAATTTATCCATTTCTCCTAGATTGTCCAATTTATTGACATATAATTTTTATTTTTTTCTTTTTTTTGTTTTTATTTTTAAATTTATTTATTTGACAGAGAGAGATCACAAATAGGCAGAGAAGAAGGTAGAGAAAGAGGGGGAAACAGGCTCCCCGCTGAGCAGAGAGCCCAATGTGGGACTCAATTCCAGGGCCCTGAGCTGAAGGCAGATGCTTAATGACTGAGCCACCCATGTGCCCCTTGTAGGATCACTTTTATGTACAACTGTAGGGGCAGGCATTATTTCTTTTGGACTTGAAATCATGGCTGCCTTCTCTGGGCCCCATGATCTAGTGGACTTTGGCTGCCTCTCTGGTCTCCCTCTCCCCATAGGGTGAGAAATCCCAGAGCCCAAGAGCCCATGCCCACATGTAGCCCTCTTTCTGACTATATAGCCTATGGTCCTGGAGTTGAACTTCCCTCTGAGCCTGCTTCTTAGGTCTGTGTAGGCTTGGTCTCTGGGTCCATTTTCCTAAAGACAGAATGTGCCACCAAATACATACCTCTAGGGCCAAAGAATGGCCTAAGGGTGGCTTTTTGTGGGTGTGTAAATGGAGTTTGGACATGTAGGCTGGGACATTGAGGCTAATTGTGGCATGGAGGGAGATCTGGGGTGGAAAGAGAGGGGTTCATGTGCCAGGGATTAGAACTCTCTGCAATAGGATTTTGGGCACCGAACTTTTAGGAGCCCCAAATTTTAACTTCAAACATGGCCTTTCACATGGTTCTGCAATGTGTTTGTTAAGGTGAGTGGATAGAACATATTCTATTTGGCCATTTCTTACCTTGGCTTATAACTTATAATAGTCATAAATATGGCACATAGATATCCATTTATATCCTTGCCCCAGACCCTATAAATGTTAGAGTCTGGCCTAAAGTGGGGGGGCTGTAGAGAACTCAAAATGTTGGTACCCAGATATTGGCCTGGAAGAATAGGAAGAATCTGTCAATTTAATTTCATGAAGTAACCACTAATGATACCACTTTGACTATCTAATTTTATGGATTTACAGTGTATTGTTCCCATATCAAGCTCTCCAAAGCCACACAGGAGAGCCTAGCCTACTCTTCCCCTCCCCCCAAAGGCCTTCGTGCTTCACTTAGCCAACTTGGTTTTCATTTTAGCCCATCAAGAACTTGTACGTGAGAAGCTGAGTTTTGATACTGAATGCACTAACACTCAAAGTCAAAGATGTGTTTTCTAGGCACTATAACTTGGTGGCCAGGAGCATAAGCTTTGGAGTCAGAGAGACCTAAGCTAGGAAGTCAGCTCCTCTGTTCATAAGCTGGGTGACCTCAGGCAGGTCTCTCCTCTGTGCATCAGTTTCTCCATTTTTAGTAAATAGGATAATGATTTCTGCCTTACTGAGGTATTATAAGGATTTAATGAGAAAGATATAAAAGAGCCTAGCACACAACATACAAAAAGGGATAGCTGCTGCCATTACTTGTCTTTTTACTTTATTGCTACTGTTATAATTGATTGTGCAACCTAAGACCAGTAAGTTACTTAAACTCATTTTAATATGAATTAGAAAAAAATAGTGTAGTACATTCACATAGTTAAAAAATCAGACATGGTCGGGGGCTGGCGCCTGGGTAGCTCAGTCAGTTAAGCATCTGCCTTCAGCTCAGGTCATGATCCCAGGCTTCTGGGATCGCGCCTCATATCTGGCTCCTTGCCATGGAGCACATGTGCTCTCTCTGTTTTCATGCACATGTACTCTGTCTCTCTCTCTCAAACAAATAAATAAAAACTTTTAAAAAATCATACATGAAAAGATGTACATTGAAAAATCTTTCTCCTTCCTCTGTTTCCGTCCATCTCATCCCACACAGTTCTGTCTTCTATAGGTAACCACTTTTATTAGCTTTTGGTGTATCCTTCCAATATATCTTTACTTAAGTGTAGGTAAGTATGGATATATATTCTTATTTTCTCCTTTTTCTTACACGAAGGGTAGCATACTATATGTTTTTTTCACTCAACAATGAATCTTGGACATCTTTCCATGTCAGTATATAGAGAGCTTCCTCATTTTTTTTCACAGCTGCATAATATCCACTGTGAAGTTTATTTCATTACTCACTTGGAGATAAGAAATCAGATTGTTTACAGTATTTTGTTGTAATGAAAAGTGCTACTGTGAATGAACTTGAACATGTGCCATTTCATGTAAGCAGGTATATCTGTAGCATTGGGATAAGTGGAGTAAATATACTGGTAATTTTGATACATAATGCCGAAGTGTCCTGCATGGATATTATACCATTTTGCACACCCTCCAGAATGTGAGTTTTAAGTCATGTGAACTTTTCATTCACTTGTTCATTTTAAATGGGACCAATAGTGATACCAGCTGTATTAGTTTCCTGTTGCTGGTGTAACAAGTTATCACAAGCTTACTTTTTTTTTTTCAAATTGAAATATTATTGACATATAGTGTTACACATTAGTTTCAGTTATACAGCATAGTGATTTGACAAGTCTGTGTATTTTGCAATGTTCACCACAAGTGTAGCTACCATCTGTGCCCTTACAATGCTTTTATAATACCACTGACTATATTTCCTGTATCTTTCATCCCTGTGACTTATCCATTCCATAATTGGAAACCTATACCTCCTATTCCCCTTTACCCATTTTACCATACTCCACCATACCCTTCCCTCTGGTAATTGTAAACAACACAAATTTATTATCCAGAGGTCAGAAGTCCAAGTGGGTCTCAATGGGCTAAAATGGAGGTATTATGAGCATTCTTTCTGGAGGTATGAGAGATACCTTTTTGTTTCCATGCCTTTTTCAGCCTCTTGAGGTTCCCAAATTTGTTGGTCCATGGTCCTGCATCACTCAAACCTCTGCTTCCACTATTACTTCTCCTCCTTCTGACTCTCCTGTCTCTCTCTTAGATGGACCTTTGTGGTTACTTTAGGTTCGCCCACATAATCCAAGATGATTTCCCCATTTGCAGATTACTAACTTAATAACATCTGTAAAATTGCTTTTGCCATGTAAAGTAACATATTCACAGGTTATGGGGATTAGGATGTGGACTTCTGTGCAGAGGCATTTTTCTGCCCATCATAACTGCCTCCTGTGCAGGATGTTGGGAGAGTTAAGATAGAGAAATTATCTGTGGAATGTTATATAGTTTGTTGTTTCCTTAACCATCTCCCCAACTAGACTGTAAGTATAAGAATAGAGGTGCATATTTGGGTCTGCTCTTTAGTTTCTGTTCAAACGCGATATTATTTGGTCACAGTGTAGACCTTCTATATAATTATTTTATATTTTATATATTTTATATTTAAGTTTTAACATATGAAGGAATGAATCTTTTAGAAAAAGATATAAAGTATCATACAAAAAAGTTATTATTATTTTTTAAAAGGGGATCTGTATCCCAGTTGGAAAGAAAGCTTGTCTCATTAGACAGAGAATTGTGGTAAAGACAACTGTGAACTTTTGAGCCATTATTTTGCCAGTGTTTGCAAATTAGTAATATAATCTGTTCTTATTCAAAACATATGTTGTATATCTCAATGAAGAAAATGCATCTGCCCATATATAAAAAAAGATTTTCAATTTCAAATTAACATGCAAATACTCTGTCCCACTTTTTCTAGACTCATGTTCTGAGTCACATGTTCATGGACTAAGGAACGGACTATAATAAAGGTTAGAATATACAAACAGGGAAGAATTCAGTTTCTGTACACTGAATGGAAGTAACTATTGCAGAAGAAATTGGAGGTGATGTCATCTCTAGGAAAAATACCATATGTGCCTACTTCTTATTTGTCTGTCTAGATCCTCACCATGGTGTTTTCTTGCTTCTCATCACCTCACAAATACAAACACTTTTTCATTATAAAAGAAAAAGCTGGGCGCCTAGGTGGCTCAGAGGGTTAAGCCTCTGCCTTAGGCTCAGGTCATAATCTCAAGATCCTGGGATAGAGGCCCGCATTGGGCTCTCTGCTCAGCAGGGAGCCTGTTTCCTCCTCTCCCTCTACCTGCCTGTCTGCCTACTTGTGATCTCTCTCTCTGTCAAATAAATAAATAAAATATTAAAAAAAAAAGAAAAAGCTGAGCAGCCTGACTTCCAAATGTCTGAAGTTTGTTGGGAATGGGAAACTATAACATACAGATAAAAAAGATGGGCTCTGGGATCAACAGACCTGGGTTTGAAACCCCATTCCAACATTCCTTGATGAGACAGCAGAAATTGATTTCATTCAATCTCAAGTCTTAATTATATGTCTTTTTATACCCTGTGTCATAAAATAGTAAGTTTGCATAAAGAACTTATGCTTCATACTGAAGAATTCATAACTCAAGGAAAGTACTTGAATGATTATGTGAGTTATGAGCTGAGTTAGCCATGTTTTTAATGAATTACCATTTTTACTTAAAAAATAAGTGGCAGATAAACGGTAGTTATTGAGACTTGGATAGCTGACATTTTCTTGAAAATTAACAAAATGAATCTGTTGTTTTAGAGAAAAAAAAAGCAATGTTTCTGACCAATGATAGAATCCTAACATGCTTTCCAAAATTAGAATTTTGGAAAATTTGCATCCACATCCATGAATTTAATAGCTTCCCAATACTTAAAGACTTTTCTGATGAGATTGGTAATAATATAAATGAATGTGACTTTTAAAATGCTATATAATGAAATGTGTTAGCATTTGGGAGATCTGTATAATTCAGAGAAACAGTATTTTCCAGGTATTATAATACATACATTATAAAATCATTCCAAAACCAGGATAGACCAGTGAATTTTAATGTAACAGAGTACAAAAAAGTCATTAACATGATTTCAGATTCCATGTTGCAACTAACTTTTAAGAAACTACCACTTGTCAAGTTTCAGTGTACTATTAAAAGAAGAATATCTAAAATTATCTGAAAAGGCTATTGTAATAGTCTTTTCTTTTCCCACTATATGAGCCCAGATGATCTTCATATTCTCTAACCAAAACTACATCTCACAACAAATTGAGTGTACAAACAGATGTGAGAATCCAGCAGTGTTTTACTCTGCCACATATTAAAGAGATTTGAAAAATTAAAGACACTGCCCTACTTCTTTCCCCACCCTTTTTAAATGATTATTGTCCATAAAATGTTATATTAACATGAAATGGAATTTTAAAATGTGAGCCAAAAATTTAAATTAATATATTAATAATGTATACTATGTAATATATAATAAGATACATAAAATAGCAGTTAAAGTAGGGGCACCTGGGTGGCTCATTTGGTTAAGTATCCAACTCTTGATTTTGGCTCAGTTCATGATCTCAGTGTCCTGAGATCGAGCCCTGTATCAGGCTCCAAACTGGGCATGGAGACTGCTTAAGATTCTCTCCCCCTCTGCCCCTGACTGCTGCTCAAGTATGCATTCTCTCTCTCTCTCTCTCTCTCTCAAAAAAAAGTTAAAATAATAAATATTACATATTATAACATCTTAGTTTCTACACTTGAAACTAATATAACACTGTTGCATATAAATGAAAGCTCTTTGGGGGCCCTTAGCAATTTTTAAGTATGAAAAGAGTTGCTGAGACCAAAAAGTTTGAGAACCACTGATATAATGTAAGACAGATAGTATAACTCTTATCCAGAAAGATTAGAGTTAAGCAATGAAGAATGGCTGTAATAAAGGTCATTTTCCGTAGTGGTGGGCAGCATTTCAGAGATTAATACATTTAAATAACACGTACTTAACTACATTGGTAACTAAGCAGATAATCAATTTAACCAGAAACCAGCAGGCAAATAATTGCCTAAATATTCTTGTTCTGCTCATCCCTTGATTATATTACCCTCTTGGGAAAAACCAAAACGGAAATATAGTGAGGCCAAATCTTCTGCTTTCCATGCCTAGGCTCCAACTCCAGATCATCTAGCAAAACCTCAGGGTCTCAGTACGGTGTTCCAATTAAAGCACAGTGTTGACGTCTACAAAAAAGGAAGCAGTGGGCGCCTGGGTAGCTCAGTGGGTTAAAGCCTCTGCCTTTAGCTCAGGTCATGATCTCAGAGTCCTGGGATCAGAGCCCGCATCAGGCTCTCTGCTCTGTGGGGAGCCTGCTTCCTCTTCTCTCTCTCTGCCTGCCTCTCTGCCTACTTGTGATCTCTCTCTCTCTGTCAAATAAATAAATAAAATCTTAAAAAAAAAAAAAAAAAAAAAGGAAGCAGTGAAATTGATAAGTAATTAGCTTCAGTAGCAAAGGGCATTCAGTTGGTGCCTGAAGGGTTCAATGCGGTATCAAGGTCTTTACATATTCTTGACAGACTGAAACTCCAAATTCTGCCCATGATTGATATTGGTGTGCCGCTTCCCACTATGAACTTGATTTGGCGCTGTCAGTGGTCATTTGGTGCTCAAAACCAAAGACAGTGATACAAGGATGGCAGGCCCAGCAAAATTGAAATCAACATCAAGCCAAGATTTATACACTGTTTGTAAGCAGTCTTCATTTGGTCACTTTTCTTTCCTGTGTTTGTTGGTAGTTAATATCAAATATGGGTTTCAAACCATGGAAAATCTGGTTTGTAATTTATATTACCAAAATTAATAAGAAAGTGAGACTGTATCACCCTATTTGTATTTTGCAAAGTCTCTTTGATTTTCCTGCATGAGTTTGTTTTGCATCCAATTTTGCCAACCCCAAATCAGATCCTTCATTGAAGATGTCTCTGGTTGCTTTGCTAAGGTCAGCATGTGACAACAACATAGGTGTTGATCTCACCAATGCCTGCCCAGAAGCTGCCTTGATGA
Organism: Spilogale gracilis; assembly: GCA_004023965.1. NCBI lineage: Eukaryota > Metazoa > Chordata > Mammalia > Carnivora > Mephitidae > Spilogale > Spilogale gracilis. The sequence goes on along the minus strand of PITA01020852.1, from coordinate 11,777 downwards.
GACCTCAGGAGGAGTGATTTTGTGGTTGCCTGAGGAGGGCTAATCTGCTGCTGCAGCTGCAGAACAAAGTGAAAAAGAATTTATGTTTCAGACTTTTATTCTGGTGGTGGATTTTGCTTTGTTCTCCTCTGAGATCTGGGAATTTTTATATATCTGTTGAATATAAACAGGCCTTAGTTTTTTTTTTTTTTTACATTGAGGAGGACTCTCAGAGATATGGTCCCATACCAACACTTGCTGCTCAGAACATCGAAGCCAAAGGAGACTGAATTGAGAGCCTGGGATCAGACAGTGGTCAAGTGGGGATGCTCACTGTCTTTTCTTTCTACTGTCTTACAACTGCAGGAGCCTCAAATACCTAGATGCAGTAACTGTCTCTAGTTCTCTAATTTGAATCATTTGGCTGCAACCTGGTGCCACTGCAGTCACGGTATGATGGGCATTTATGGTGTTTTCCTTCTTCAGATTTTTTCCTCTACCTAATAACATTTACTTCTCTTTCCCCACTGTTCATCTGGTTTCAATGGGACTAAACAAATCCTTTGGTTTCAGCCTGGGCAGTAGTGGTCATGATGATTGGTAGAGCTATGAACATGTGACCCAAATCTGGCCAATCAGATTCGGTATCAGGTCTTTGTTGCTATGGAGAAGGACCCTGACTATTTGGTTGGATGTAAAACTGAAAGAATTTATGTCCATTTTGCCGCCACTTGGGAAAAGCCTGACTAAGAAGCAAGCCAACTCTGAGGAAAGCAGAGCGGAGGAAGAGAATGAGAGAAAAACTGAGAGAGAGAGGAAGGAGGAGGGAAAGGGGAAGGAGAAGAAGAAAGGGAGGACGAGAGGAAAAGAGGGAGGAAAGGAGAGAGATTGAGATTTCTGGTGACGTCCTTTGAGCACCTGAATTCCACTGCATTTAAAATAAGATCCACCCGTGGACTATGTGGTAAGAGCCAATACATTGCTTCTTGTCTTAAGGCACTATAAGTTGATAGGTATCACTAGTTATTGAAACTCGGTTTACTTGGTGTGCCAAAATCCTGCTTACTGGCTAAAATTTGGAGTTCCAGGATGACTCTCCTATTCATTCCACTTGCTACCTCTTTTGACATATTTAGAAAGTGCTAGTTAGTTGGGAGTGATTTAGTCTGTGGGGCATCCTGCTGGAACCCGTTGATGAATTGTGTCTGCTTGAAACAAAGATCTCACTCTTGCCTGTGGAGCATCCTAAGCCTCTGAACTGTAGGTGATGCTGATGGCCATTGAGTTCCTATTTGACTTTGGAGCTCATCTTTAGGGATTGGAAAGGGGTGGCTCACTCTTCAGGTCTTCAATAGATTTGCTCCATTGAGAAGGCCTGATTTGCTTCTTTTCTGGTTTAGGTTTTAGGTGTCTATTATTACTAGCATTTCTGTCAGTAAAGGAATAGAAATGATGAACTCCCATGATAGCGAAGTAGAAGAATCTGAGAATGGTGTATATATTCCTAATAATGACAATCATGTAGAACATGCGGTGTAGCGTACATAATATGTGGTTCCCATAATGTAATAATACTTAGAGAGTACCCATGGACCATAAACACGAACCACATTTTATCTTCTGTAGCAATTAAAGTTCTTGCAGAAATGGATGGCACAAAGTAGTGAGTAGGGAAGCTACTGGGATAGTGCAATACCTCAAGGCTGGAAACAGAGGGTTGTAGCTACTTCTCTTAGGCCTGAAGAGATAGAGGAAGGAGTAGTTCTCAGAACTCAGAGGTAGAGGAATCTGTGTGGAGCTGTGACTTCCAGTGGAGGGAGCAGGGGAAGAAATGTTCCATTGAAAATGGATTTATTGGGGGGCGCCTGGGTGGCTCAGTGGGTTAAAGCCTCTGCCTATAGCTCGGGTCATGATCTCAGGGTCTTGGGATCGAGGCCCACATCAGGCTTTCTGCTTGGTGAGGAGCCTGCTTCCTCCTCTCTCTCTGCCTACTTGTTATCTCTCTCTGTCAAAAAAACAAATAAAATCTTAAAAAAAAAAAAAAAACAAAGAAAAGGACTTACTGGGGTACCTGGGTAGTTCACTTGGTTAAGCATCTGCCTTCAGCTCAGGTCTTGATATCAGGATGCTGGGATTGAGTCCCGCATTGGGCTCCCTGCTTAGTGGGGAGCCTGCTTCTCCCTCTCTCTCTGTCCCTCACCCCCACTCATGTTCTCTCTCTCAAATAAATGAATAAAATCTAAGAAATAAAAGAAAAGAAAAGAAGAAGGAAGGAAAGGGAAGGAAGGAAGGAAGGAAGGAAGGAAGGAAGGAAGGAAGGAAGGAAGGAAGGAAAAAAATGGATTTATCTTGAAGCTTTTGAAATCAAAGCCTGAAGGCTCCTCATTCACAAGGGCCCCTGGGTGCTGATTGCTGCCAGGAGTCATAAAGTATGCAGTGTAGGGAAGCAAAACCAGCTAGCATATGGAAGTAATTCTCTATGAGCATTTTTGATAAGTTGTCTAAAGAGACCTCATATTAAAGGGAAAATAGTTTGGTCTGATTTCTTTTCTCATTCTAAGTACATATTCATCCTTGTATCTAATTATACATTTGTAATTCTGTATTTTCTTAAAGAGAGCCTCTAAATGATGTAAGCTTTAGGTGCCACTAAACCTGGATTTGCTTCAATGTTACTCTGCCCGCATTCTCCCTTGGGCCTGAGGAAATTGAAGATGAAAATACACAATCCTACACTCAAGGGACTTAGAGTCTAGTGGGATACAGACAGGTAAATACTGGCCGTCTCCCATAGCCCCCACACAGTGCTCTGCTGTGTCCCATATCATGCCATGTAAGAATTATATATCATAGCCCTTATTGCACTGACTTGTCAGTGTCTGGGTTCTTTTTTGTCTCTCTCCAATAATCTAGGAACTTCTGGGGGAAGGAAGTGGTGTCTTTGATCACTATATCCCTCACACTAACAGAGAGTAAGGAATAAATGAATGCATGCATGCAAGCAAGCACAGGGAACCGGTACTGATGAGGGAGCAAAAGGCAAGCTAAGGGCAAAGCACAAGCTGACGCCCTGGGTGGGATCTGTGTGACATTCCTCAGGCACCCCTGGCTGCTGTAGAACAAAGGAAAAGGAAAGACAAATGGTTAACTGATACAGATCACAGTCACATAGGACATAAGTCTCCATCACTTTGCCACTGTCTTCATGATTTACAAGAAATAAAGCAATCTCCAGAAACCTAGACTCCATTTCCTGGAGTCCTAACAGCACCCTCACCTCTGCAGGATAGAAAATCTTATATAACCAGTCACCCCTCACAACCCCAGTGGAGGTCTTTCTGCTCACAGGTCCTGTCCCCATGCTTTAAATGTGAAAACCACATTTTCACACCAAAGACATCTCAAGAATTCTTTCTTGGCTGTCAGCTCCAAACCCCACTTGAGACCACATTGGTACGATGCCTTTTTTACATAGGCTAACTTGAGTAATCACTTACAAACAAAACAGTCCTAACAATGGATATTTAGTTCTTTTACCTATATACTTGGTTAAAGTAAAAACAGATGGGAACAAATCTTAAAATGATTTAGTAGCTAACATTCATTGAGCACTTACTGTGTGCCAGGCACTGTTCTAAGAACTTTTTTCACCTCACAGTAACCTACAAGGAAATATATCCCTATTTTACAGACAGGTAAACTGAGGCACTTAGTGAGCCATATTTCCATCAACTTTGTGTTCAACACACTTTCTGCTCTTAAAATATTATGAAGACCTAACTTCCTATTTGTGAAGTTACCATTTAAATGAACTATTGTATTTTTAAGGGTTCAAAGTGTTTATGTATTTCTACTTCCAAAAGTGTCTCATTGGGGCCTTGAGAGAATAAGAAAGACTGATGGTAGCTACAGCACAGGATCACAAAGGAAAAGTCAGCAGTAGGCTGCTATCACATGGGGAGGTCTCTGTGCAGAAGGAAGGTTAGAAGGACTGGTTTCTGTCTGCAAGACTAACTGGATCATCAAGGGTAGCATACTACTCTCAGAAATGTAGACTTCAGCAGAGAGAAGCCGGATTAGGAAATAAGGACACGTTGCCATGGCAGAGGAGATGGGGAGTTGCTCTTATGCTATCTCCTGGCAACCATCTGACAAGGAGCCACACTTGAGTTTGAATAACAGGCAAAGAAGCTACCACTCCAGGATCATTTGAAAGGGAACTTTTTTTTTTTTTTTTTTTTTTTTTAAGATTTAGTTTATTTGTTAGAGAGAGAGTGAGCATAAGCAGGAGGAGTGGGAGAAGCTGGTTCCCAGCAGAACAGGAAGCCTGTTGTGGGACTTGATCCTAGGACCCTGGGATCATGACCTGAGCTGAAGGCAGACGCCCAACTGACCGTACCATCCAGGCACCCCTTGAAAGGGAACTTTAATCAAGCCCTCATTGGTGCCCCGAGAGAAATCCAGTTTTATTAATAGAAAATAAATATAATGTCAGGACCCCCTAACATATACCTCAGTAGACCATTTTTTCAGTCAGACTAGTTCTGAAAATAATGGAGGTTTTACTCATGAAAGAGCCTTCCACTTTAATTTTCTGAAAGAAGCATGTCCCATGTCAAGGAGGATTCAGTTTTGTTTACAGATTCCTCCACCTGCGGGCCAAATCATGGGAGTGATGGAATCTGGGATCCCTTCTGGAGCAGAGTTGCCAACAATTCTGCCCTTGTCCAATAAAGGGAGAAAGCTTTATTTGAAAGAGGAGTGTTGTATGTGGTGACTGAGGTTACCAACTTGTCCTGGCTTACTTGGACTTCGCTGGTGTTAGCACTGAAAGTGCCAGTCCCAGGAAACCTCTCAGTCCCAAGGAATCTAGGATGGTTGGCCAGGACCGTCCTTGTTTTATTCTTATTTTTTTAAAAAGATTTTATTTATTTGAGAGAGAGTGAGAGCACAAGAGAGAACACAAGCAGGGTGGAGAGGCAGAGGGAGAGGGAGAAGCGGGCTTCCTGCTTAGTGGGTCTCCATCTCAGGACCCTGGGATCATGACTTGAGCTGAAGGCAGACACTTAACTGACTGAACCAACCGAGGTGCCCCAAGAGTGTCCTTGTTTTAAAAGTGAAAGTCCTGCATCCTGGGTGCTTGCCCTAAGCTGCGCAGGCAAAATGCCATAGACTGAGTGGGTTAAACCATACACATTTATTTCTCACAGTTCTGGAGGCTGAGGTGTCAAAGATCAAACTGCCAGCAGGGCTGGGTTGTAGTGAACACCCTCTCCCTGGATTATTAGACAGCTACCTTCTTGCTGAGTCCCCACTGAGAGGAGAGAGCAAGAGAGTGAGCAAGTGAGTGCATGCGTAAGAGAGTAAAGATTTCTGATCTCTTATAAGGACACTCGTTCCTTCACAAAGAGCACATCCAGGGCACTAGTCCCTTCTCAAAAACCACACCCTCATGACCTCTTCTAAAACTGATTACCTATCACAGGGTTAGGGCTTCAACACATACATTTCAAGGATACACAAACATTCAATCCATAACACCACGCAAACAGTGACAGTTGGTCGGTCACCCATGGGTGACCCACAATCCCCATCTTCAGATTTCTTAGAATAGAGTACATACAGATTTTAGTTTCTCTTTTGAATTTCCCAAAACTCAGCCCACTTTGACTAAACCTCAAAGGGACAATTAACTGCTTGAATATAAAATAAAAATTACTAGAGCTAAAGAACTTAAGTTCTTTTTTAAAAAAGATTTTAGTTATTTATTTGACAGAGAGAGAGATCACAAATAGGCAGAGAGGCAGGCAGAGAGAGAGGGGGAAGCAGGCTCCCCGCTGAGCAGAGAGCCCAATGTGGGACTCAATCCCAGGACCCTGAGATCATGACCTGAGCCGAAGGCAGAGGCTTAACCCTCTGAGCCAGGCACCCAAGACCTATCAGTTCTTGCTTGATGTCCATTAATTTGAAGTCCCAGCAATAAGAAGTGAACAAAAGAACAGTGCTAAAATAAGTGTCCTATCCACTTTGTAAACCCAATCTCAAACACACCTGAAGCTTCCTTTGGTCTAAGAAACATCTCTTGACCCTCTCATCTCTCATTGAGCATGGGATCTATGTTCTGTTCTAGAGGACCAAGAACATAGTTCTTGGGTGCTTCGTAATAACTACATGAGTAAAGGTGTCTGTAATTATGTTTTCTTCAAAGTTCTTTACTTGCCTGTACATCTTTCACAGTCTTATGGTGGTCAGTGGGAGCTTCTCTACTCCAAGGCTAAGGTGTATTTCTTCTGGCTTCGATATAACTCATAGTGTTGGGTAATCACAGCTTTAGTAATACCCTTCCCAGCTGCTAGTTTATGCCAGAGAGTGCCAATTCCAAGGTGACTAAGACTCTCAGGCAGGTTTTGACTCTAAAAACCCATAGGATAAACATGTCATAGAGCCGTGGTTCCAGTGTGCAACCAACATTGGAGCTTGTTGAAATTCCCATGCCCAGTGTGGTACATGAACAATGAATTTTGGAACACTGAAAAAAATAAAATAAAATTTAAAAAGATTCCCATGCCTAGACTCTACCATGACAAATTAACTCAGAACCTCTGGATCTAGGGCTGGAGTGTCAGAGTTTTTAAGAGGCTCATTGGATTAAAACCTTCTATGTGCACCAAGGTTGAAAATGACTAGCCTAAAGGATCTTTTAGGACTAAGATGAAATTTAGGAAGTAATTATTCTATGAAAGCTTATCTTTTCCAGAGTGAAACTGATAGATACTAGCAGTGCTTGAGTAAAAAAAAAAAAAAGAAAAACTCCTCTTTCTCTTTTTTGATATATACTAACTTAATATATACTTATTTTAATTATACACAGATTTTATAAAGTTTCAAATGATTGAGAAGTGGATAGGTAGATTTAAAAAAGAGAGAGACACAGGTGTCTGGGTGGCTCAGTCAGTTAAGCATCTGACTCTTGGTTTCGACTTGTGACCTCAGGGTCATGAGATCCAGCCCCACGTTGGGCTCTGCACCCAGTGCAGAGTCTGCTTGATTCTCTCCATCTCCTTCTGCTCTTCCCCCTGCTTGTTCTCTCTCTCAAATAAATAAAATCTTTAAAAAAAAGAAAAAAGAAAAAATTGTTCTTTCTTGCCCCCACTCCAGAAATAATCCCCTTTTGGGTATGGGGTGTAATTCATTCAAACTTTCCCATTGACATGATATTTGCTATAATATTTGTAAATGTATTGTAAATATGTATTTTTTATATAAATGTTGATCATGCTATTTATGTTGTTTTCTAATTTTCTTTCTTTTTTTCTTTTTTCTTAACCAGAAGTCTTCTAGATATTTACAAACTATCTTTAATTGCTGTCTGGCATTTCATAAAATGGATGTTCTGTAGTTTATTTCACCATTCCCTTGTTCATGAGCACTTAAATTGTTTCCAGAGTTTGGTTGTAATAAACACTGTTGTCCTCAACATTGGATTAAATGCTATTCTATACCTATGTGCAAGTAGTTCTTCTATGCTAGAAACCTAAACAAGATTTGTGGGTTGAAGAGTATGCACATTAAAAATTGTGGTGCATAAGGGGTAATATAGAGGACAGTAGGAGAAGGAACGGAAATGGGAAGAGGGTAATTCAGGGAGAGAAATGAAACATGAGAGACTTTGGACACAGAAACAAACTGAGGGACTTGGAGGGAGAGGGTGGGGGAATGGGAGAGCCTGGTGGTGGGTACTGAGGGCACCTATTGCATGGAGCACTGGGTGTGGGGAATGGGGAATGAATCTTGGAAAACTGAAAAAATAAAATAAATTTAAAGTAAAAAAAAGTGAAAAAAAATAAAAGGTTTCTTTCAAAAAAAAACTTATAGCAACTGCCAAATTACCTCTCAGAATTCTACTGAATTTACATCTTACCAACAACACTGTGAGTACTCAGCTCCCTGCCTTCTAAGGGCCTTTGCACAACTGTTGCCTCTAACTAGGATACTTATCCCTTATTCACCCTTAAGATCTCAGCTCAAACTGTACTTAAGCTCTATTTTGGGGAATCTCCCCTCACTTCCTGTCGGGGTCATGCTCCTGTGTCCTAAGCTGTCAGAACACCAAGTTCTTTTTGTTCAGAACATTTAGTGTGTATCTATACACTGATTATAGGATTGCCTGATTAATATCTCGCTCCCTGTACCAGTTTAATTCTCCACTTGCCCCTCCCCCAGGGCCATTCTTTGTCGTTCTCATTGCTTTAGAGGTTCACCCTGGGCTGCTTTGTCAACTGGTTTCCAGTTGGGTTTGGCCAATGAGAAACACTGGCAGGAGATCTGAAAGCTGTCTCCATAGTTTTTTTTTTAGAAGGTGAGGCATGTGACTGGTACATCTTACCATTCTGGAAAGCATTCCAGAATGTAAGTGATATTATTATAGAGATAACCTCAAATTTTGCTTAATAATTAAAAAACTGAGATGCCTGGGTGGCTCAGTTGGTTGAGTGTCTGCCTTTGGCTTAGATCATATGCCTAGGGTCCTGGGATTGGGTCCCACGCTGGGCTCCTTGCTCGGCAGGGAGCCTGCTTCTCCCTCTGCCTGCTGCTCTCTCTGCTTGTGCACTCTCTCTCTGTCAAATGAATAAATAAAATCTTTTTAAAAAATAATTTAAAAATCATACACAAACTCTAATACTTTATTATGAGTCTCAGTGACAATCCACCATACCCTAGAAGTCCCATGAATGAGAACTAGAACTTTGAGAATTAGAAGAAGGTCATTGAATAGTAGCTACCAAACTAAAAGCAGAATGAAGGGCTCTCGGATACAGATGATACTCATTATTATTGGTAGCTCCATTCTATAAAGTTGCATCAGAAACTGAACCACTGCTCCCAGGGACAATACAGGTTTAGATTTCTGTGAGCCTCTGGTCACACCATTTTTGTCAACCTGTCAATACATAATCTTGTTTAATGTGTGTTTCTGCTTAAAGACCCCTTATTTTGGGGACCTGGGTGGCTCAGTCGGTTGAGCGTCTGCCTTCAATTCAGGTCATGATATCAGGGTCCTGGGATTGAGCCCCACATTATGCTCCCTGCTCAGCAGAGTCCAATTCTCCCTCTGCCCCACCCCCTCTTGTGCTCTCTTTCCTCACCCCCTCTTTTAATAAATAAATAAAATGTTTGAAGACCCCTTATGTAATTTAGATTGTTGATTCATTAGCATTGAACTCATGCCCACTAGCACTTAAGCTCATGCCTGAATGAAGCTTATCTAATACGTGTGTTTTCCCCATAACACCACACATCACAGACTTCTTGCGCTTAGGAACAGTAGACAGCTTTTCAACACTACACTAGGGGGCACATTTTAAACAGCAAAACACCAGAAGAAAAAGCACAAAGATGAGAAAAGTATGGCACTAAATGGACCAGTTTGATGAACACTTCTTAAAGGTGTGAGCACTGAGACAAGAAGGCACAGAACCTTGGCTAACTCAGTGTCAGCTGGGAACATGTGAGCCAGGAGCCTTAGATTTCTTAATGCTCTTTGCATGTCCACAAATGACTATTAAAGTTGCTGTGAGTATTGGTTTTAGGGTTATAAATGTATTTCAGTGAGTAGGCAAATTTGCTGATTCAGAATCCCCAAATAATGAGGCTTGACTGTGTTTTATTTGACCAGCATGGTGGTTCAAAGAAAAAAAGAAATTGAACTGGAATGATTAGGCTTGAAGAAAGCTATTCTTGAGCTTGTCCGCATTTTCCACCACTTCTAGTTTAGAGCTGACTGCTTCACGCATTTCCCTTATGTACCTGGCCAGCGAGGCATGGGAGTCTGAAACTTTTGAATGTGGTCTTCCAAAGATAATGCACACCTTCTGTCAAGAGCAGGTCTGAGAAACCATTGACTGGGTTCTGTTTACCCAAGTGAAGTGGATTGAATGAGACTTGGAGGGGCAGAAAAGTCATAGGAAACCGTGTAGCCTATAGGAGGAGACAGCAGAGATGCTCTTTGGGCTGCCCTGCTGGGGTCAGTCTGTGGATTCAGATACTGAACCTCAGTGCACACTGTGGAAGATTCTGCCTGCCACCCCTCCCTGAATTCCCACTCCTCCTCTCCAGGCCATTAAGGTAGGACCTAGACCAGCTGACCTTGTTCCACCTGAAGGACATTTTCTTTATTAACTTTAAACTTGAACTTTTCATTCACTCCTCACAATAGATCTGTCATCAAGTCCCTTACTCAATCCATGAATATCATGAGTATTTGTCAGTCCTTCCTGTTGCCTTGTTCCAGGTTCTGGTTTCTGACCTTCTATCCTCCACACTGTCACCATAAAGACCTTCCTAGAAGACCAGTAGGCTCATGTCCCCCACCTTATGCATCACTAATGACAAAAACCCAGTTTCATTAGCATGGCTTGTGCAGCCCTTCTTGACTTTGTCCACAGAGCATGTGCTGGTTGTTACTTGCTTGGGATCTCTTCTCCAAAACCCCCACTTGGCTTGGTAGTTCCCTCACAGTTGTTAGAGCTAGAAAGATTTGATTCTAAATCCCACTTTTCCACCTACTAGCTCTGTGACCCCAGGCAAATCACTAAACATGCTCGAGACTCACTGTTCCCATCTGTAAAATGGGGTTAATAATATTTAACTTCACAACTCATCAGTAATACTGGAAATGGAATCAGGAGAAGTGTGAAAACTTAATAGTTTATACAACCTTGAGTTGCTGACTTTTTCAGTAAGAATATTCATAACTTACTAATAAAAATACTCAAGGGGTGAGGCGCCTGGGTGGCATAGTCAATTAGGCAGACGTCTGCCTTCTGCTCAGGTCATGATCTCAGAGTCCTGGGATCAAGCCCTGTATCAGGATCCTGGCTCTGTGGGGAGTCTGCTTCTCCTTCTCCCTCTGTAGCTCCCCCTGCTTGTGCTCTCTCTGTCAAATAAATAAATGAAATCTTTAAAAAAATATATTCAAGGGATGATAAAATAGTCTGCTAGAGGTCACACAGTATGGTGGTTATGAGCACAGACTCTGGTGCCCGAGTGCCTGGTTTAAATCCAGCTTACCCACTTATTTTGCTGGGTGCCTATGAGAACTGTATCCACTCTACTGATTTGTAAAATAAGGGTAGCTGCCGTGTTGACTTGCAGGGTTGTGGTAATGATGAAAGGAGTAATGCATGTGAAATATTTGGAATAGTGCCGGCACATCAGAAGCGCTTTGTAGCAGCTGGCTGGTATAATAATGGACGGTGCAGTGCATACGTGAATTATCTGTGTGGTTTCCTCTGCCCTCCCCACATATGTCTCAGGCTTGCAGTAAGGATTACATGAGGTGATTTATGAGTGGTACCTCATCCATATTGAGCACCTAGTGTCTGCTGAATAAATACAAATTCCCTTCCCTTCTGCTTTCCTTGCCTCTCGAGCCTCACTTTGAGGGCTTTTCCTCTGGAAAGGCTTTCCTTACCTTTAGGCTATCTGGGCCACCCCCAGCATTTTTCAGTGTTAGGACAATTTTCACACTGTAGTTTCATTCTCTATTCTGCACCAAACTCTAAGAACTTTCCAGGTCAGCATTCTCTTACACCACACGCAAAGGCAAACTCGAAATGGATGAAAGACCTCAACGTGAGGCAGGAATCCATCAAAATCCTGGAAGAGAACATAGGCAGTAACCTCTTTGACATCGGCCACAGCAACTTCTTTCAAGACACATCTCCAAAGGCAAAGGAGACAAAAGCGAAAATGAACTTCTGGGACTTCATCAAAATAAAAAGCTTCTGTACAGCAAA
>PITA01020851.1:0-34002 GCA_004023965.1 Spilogale gracilis | reverse complement strand
CACACTCACCCACGCTCACTCATGCACACACTCACCCCCCACACTCACCCACGTTCACTCATGCACACACCGCACCCCCCCACAGTCACCCCAAACACTCACACCCCTGTTCACACACACACACTCCCCCCACTCCACTCACACATACTCATCGCCACACACTTGCACCCCATTCACACACTCATGCATACTATAAACTCTCACGCACCATCGCACACTAACTCCCACACACTTACCTGCACACCACCCACACTCCCCCGCATGCGTCCTCACATCCCCGCCCACCCCACTCCCACTAAGCTAGATGGGGAAGCTGACAACAGTTTTACTTTGAAAAATAATATTAACTAGTTTTATTTGTGTACTGAGCTGGAAAAATGGTCCCTTCTCCAGAGCTTTGTCATGGAAATCCATAGAAAAAGAATTGGTTGGAAGTTAAAGTTAAAAAAAAAAAAAAAAAAAAACCCAACCCCAAGGGAAAAGGACTTGGGAAGTGAACTTGGCCAAGTGTGTATCGTTCCCAGAGTGGCTCGTGGTAATGAGCCCCTCGGGTAAAAGTGCTCTGGAGGGGCAGCTGTGACACTTGACCCCTCTGCAGAGGGGACAGCCTGCTCTGGGGGGAGGCAGCAGTCTGGGGCTGGGAGCTGGGCAGGCACACAGCCCTCCTGGAGGAAAACCCCGTCCGCCCAGGTGAAATTTCCTCCTGCTCATCAAAAGCGAAAACCAGTACCGTGATCATGGAGGACCGAGCACTCAGGAACATGTACTGACGTCTTGGATGTTTATCCCAGAAGCTTCCCTCCTAGGAGTTTATCCCCAGGACACAAGCAGAGACGCGCAAAAGGACTTCAGCCTGGTTATTTATATGAGCAAATGCGTGGAAACCTCCTCCGTGCCCACGCTGGAGGACTGCTCCATTAGATTAAATCCAGATGCTGGGAGAAGAGTTTCCTAAAATTGAATACTTGGGGAAAAGTTCTCACAGTATAGTTAATTGAAAAAAAGCAGAGTACAAAATAGGAAAGCCAGACTCTCTCAGTTTGGGGTGGCGTGTGTGGGTATGCGTGTGAGTGTGTGGGGTGGTGAGGGTATGGATGTGTAAATGAGTGTGGGAGATGTGTGTGAGCGTGAGCGTGGGGGGTGTGCGTGGAGGATGTGGGTGAGTGTGTGGGGCGTGTTCGAATGAGTGTGTGTGAGTGGAGGTGTGGGGTAAGTGTGTGAGTCCATGTGATTGTGTAGGAGCATGAGTGGAGGCGGTGTGGGGGTGAGTGTGTACAGGTAAGTGCACATGATTATGTACGCATAAGTGTGAATGAGTGTGGGGTCGTGTGCGTGGGTGTGCATGGGTGAGTGCGGTGTGTAGGCATATTCCCCAGGCCCTATGAAACAGGGAGATCATATAATACGACGGAAGAAGCAATAAGGACATGGCAGTTTGGATCGGGCCACCATGTCGCAGTTGCTGGGACATCACGTCGTGGTCCCGGGAGACCCCTTGATGCCAGGGATGGGCGACACAGGCTTGCCGGGGCCTGACTGGATCCTGTCCAACCGTGGGACTTTAAACAGCTTCTCCGTCTCTCAATAATTTTAAAGGCTCGGGACAGAGGCTTGGGGGGCCTGGGGAGGGGTGGAGGGGCTAGCCTGCGGAAGGGAAGCTTGCGCAGTCTGGGGGCTTCGGGGGAGGGTGAGGAAAGGGGTTTAAGACCCTTTTCTCTCTTTTGTGAACACAACTGCCCTCTGGTTCCAATAGAACAAATTGAGGAAGGACCTACGGTACTTTCCGAGGCTATTGCTGGAGGTGAACTTGGATCTGGCTTTGGTTTCGCCTTCACGGGACCATGCTGAGATGTGCCGTCAGGTCACCCTCTTTAGTGGGATTACGTAAACGTGCCTCGGTAGAAAGAAGACCAGATAGAGGGCAGTGTGAACGGTCTGCCGGGTGGCCAGCACGATCACCCCTCCTCTCTACCCTCCCCCCAACACACGCCAGCCACAACCCCTGAGCGGGGGGGCCGCCATGGGCGCCCTCCGCCTCAGCTGAGGCCCCTTGCCAACAGGCACACTCCCGGGAAGACAGGGCACAGGACGATTTGCTCTGGGGCCGTTTTCTGGGGTGGGAAACAGGCAGGGGTGCAGGAAGCCAGCGGCGACGGCACATGCCAACTGCTTGTCATCCTGCCTGCAGCCCCTCGAGCCGGCACCGCACCCCAGCACCGGCCCAGGCTGCCCAATTCTCTCCCTGGCACCCAGTGCTTACAAGAAACAGTTTCACGTTAGAAGAGAAAGCCTAGTTGTAGCACACAGGCTACAAACCTGGGAGCAGGTGGGCTTCTAGCCCCGCCCACTGAAAAGGCCGAGGCCAGCTGCTCAAGGCCCCTGGGTCTCAGTTTCCTCCTCTGCAGAGCGACGACTAGGCGTACTTGAGGGAGTCATCGTGAAGAAAGCTCTGGGCACTGCGCCCAACACATCATAAACCTTCACTTGGCCGTGGTGATGCGGGTTCATGAAGGGTCCGGAGGGCTGCGCGTGCGCACGGATACGCGGGTCTGGGTACCTGTTTCCGTCCCCGGTGTGGGCCCCACTCCATCACAAAGAGGCAGGAGGCAAGTTCAAGGGACAGGAGTCAGGATGAAAGTAACCGAAGTATTCAAGTGGTGACATTTGGGATTCTCTCCTATTCCCGGGGCCCATCCCAGGCAGTGCGGCGCGGAGCAGGGTCTGCCCGCTGGGGCTTCCGGGAGGCCCGCAGACCCGGCGGCCTGACCACTGCCCGTACTTCCTCTCGGTCCTGGAGGCTGGCAGTCTGAGATCAAGGAGTCATCAGGCACGGTTTTTTTGCGAGGCCTCTCTCTGGCTCGTGCATGGCCGCTTCCCCCTGTGTGCTCACGTGGCCCTCCCTCTCTCGGATCTCCTGTCCCGGCAAGGACACCTGCTTTGTGCAGTGGCAGTATCGAAGCCGACGAGGTTTATCCGAAGCGCAATTATTGCTGATTGAAACCTATAAGGGCACCAGCCACATGGCATCGGGACCCGCCCCGATGACCTCATTTCACCTTCAGGACCTCCTTAAAGACCCTGTCTCCAAATAGAGTCACATTCTGAGTAACTGAGGGCTAGACTCGCACCTGTGACTAGGAGGGAAAAGGGACCCACTTGGCGCTCACGAGGGCCCCCTCCCCCAACACTCAGGTGGCAGCTGCCTTTTCTAGCTAACTCACCATGGAAATGAGCTGGAACCAGCCCTGCCGCAAAGCATGATGGGCCACAGCCTGCTTCAAGATGCGCAGCCCAGTGCTGATGGGGGCGGCCAGGCGGCAGGGCTGGGGGCAGACCCCAGGGGCCGTCCCCCAGCTTCCCAGAGCAGGAGCGGTCAGGGACACAGGCAGCGGCCAACACGGGCTTTTCCTCTTGTCTGGTGCTCAGAAAAATGGAAGGTTCTCCTCTCCCCTGCTGCCAATATTTCCTGGTGGTGATTTTTCTTTTCTCCTTGTTTTGGTCCAGAAATAGAACAAAGAAATGAAGAGTGAGGAAAGAGTGAGGAAAGAGGAGGAAGAGAAACAGATCCTTTCTTAGGTGAGGAAGGACTTGAGAGACGGTTAAAGGGACAGGCCTGCAGAGCTGGCCTGCGGGGAGCAGTGGGGCTGGGGAAAGGGGTGCTGGCAGCAGGCCAGGCCAAGAAGCAGCAACCAAGCAACAAAGTGGAGAGAGCTGCCGCCCAGGGACGCTCACGAGACCTCCCTCCCCTCCACTAACCCCATCGCCACGGGAGATTATGTCCACTTTGCAGACAGAGAGACTGAGGCACAGACAGGTGACAGCTCATGCCCAGGGGCCACCAAATGTGGTGCTAGAACCCGGCTTTGAAGCCAGGACCCTCTGCCCCCTAGACCTCCAAACTCCCACTCACGTCGGTGCCTCTCTGGCTCCAGGAGAGTGGAAAAGTCAGGAATTGGGGGTTCAGGGAGGGTGAGGGCACACAGAGGCAGTCGCCTCTAGCTGTGTGTGCATTCGGGCAGGTCATAACCAGGTGTTTAAAACTCCAGGTGTCGTAGGTCCAAGGAGGGTTCCCTCTGCAGCACCTGTGCGCCTTCCAGCCCAAGCCGTCCTGGGCTGCCTCTCTCCCCAACCCAGCTGATCCCTTTAGGAAACCACTGGATGGAGACCAACTTGGGGAGCCCTTACCCAGGGCTCTGGTTCCCCATAACCAATCAGGTTCAAGGAAGGCTCTAGGCCTTGCCGGGGAGAAGAAAGTGGGGCAGGGGCCAGGGATGGGCTCTTGATCCCTGCACTCTATCTTCCCCCAGAGCTAACTGCCTTGCTTAGCTCCCACCTCTGAGAGGCCCACACTCCCCATCTTAACCAAGGCTGTCGATGGGGAACCAGTCTTTCCAGCACCCTCCTTTCCCCCACCCTCAGTTTTCAAATAAAAAATTTTTCCAAAATTGTTGCATCCCACCAGCAGGGGTTGAATAGTTTGGCGGTCCTACAAAAAGTTAAACATGACTTACAATGTGGTGCGGTAATGCTCCTTCTAGGTCTATACCCAAGAGACGTGAAAACACATGTCTACACAAAAACTGCTAGGTAGCGGTTTTATTCATCACACCCAAAAGCTGGAAACAATTCAAACGCCCATCAACTGACAAGTGGAGATAAATGAGGAGTGGTCCATAATGCCATGAAATATAATGAAATATTTTGCAACAATACAAAGAAAGAATATATCGACACACACTACGATAGGGACGAACCTTGAAAACGTGATGCTAGGTGAAAGAAGCTGGTCATCAGGGACTGTGAATTATATAATTCCACTCATATGAAACGTCCTAAATAGCAGCCAATCTATAGAGACTGAAAGGAGACTGATGATCGCATAGACTTGGGGGAGACGGGGAGGGGTGGTATTTGAGAGCGTGACAGCTGAAGGCTGTGGTGTTTCTCTTCGGACTAACGACAGTTAGTTCTAGATGTGATTGTGGTGACGGCTGCACAGCTCTGTTAACACAGTGAACGCCACGGAAGGATACGATACATATTAATGGGTGAAAAGTAAATAATTCACAAAACTGGTATCAATACGGCCGTGAATTCCTATTGCTGGGTCTGGAACGGAGGATTTCTTCGTTCATAATTTCCTTCCTGGCAATTTTTGAAAGGTCACTGCTTCCCAGGGCTGCCTGGTGGCTCAGTCGGTTAAGCGTCCAAGGCTTGACTGATTTCAGCTTAGGTCATGATGTCAAGGTCACGAGACGGAGCCTCTCCTGAGGCTCTGCCCTCAGCTGGGAGTCGACTTGGATTCTCTCTCCCCCTCCCTCTGCCCCTGCCCCCACTCATGTTCTAAATAAATAAATAAATAAATAAATAAATAGAATCTTTTAAAAAAGAAAGAGGTAACTGCTTTCTAGTTCTCGAGTCCTGGCCCAGGAGATGGTCACACACACAACTGCAAGTGATTTTGTGTTTCAGGGAGTAGATCAGACCGAGGCCACCCCAAGCAGTTCCCTGTGCCTGGGGCGCCTTTTCTGCCCCCTCCTCGGCCTGGAAGACGCTGGGCTGCCACCGGCTGGGCCCCGCGAGGGGCTCCCCGGAGGGCTGGAAGCTCTGGAAAGGAGTGGGCTGCCTGGGCTGCCCCTGAGCCAGGGCCAGGACCTGGGGACTGGGGAAGAACCCTTGCACAAGGCGCACGGCCGGCCGCTAGGGGCGCACGTGAGTCAGGCCACCCGGGCGACCCAAGACAGGAGGCAAGCGGCTAGGCAAGGACACAGCTCAGGGCACCTGCCACCCGCCCAGCCCAAGGCCCTTCTTCTCTCTCTCTCACCCCACTCCCTTTCTTTTTCACCACAAGCATGATCACACCTACGGCCCAGAATGGCCACAGAACTTCCTAATGCTTAAAACAGCCCACACGTGGTAGGCGCTCAAAGGGGTTTCTTGAATTCATTCATTGTACTTATAACTCCGTGAACTACGACTTTGTCAGCCAACCCTCTTCTGTGAGGCTTTTAACAGGTTGGCAGTTTCTCTCGATCTCTTTTTCTTTTAAGATTTTATTTTTTTTTTTTAAGATTTTTATTTATTTGACAGAGAGAAACACGGCGAGAGAGGGAACATAAGCAGGGGGAGGAGAGGGAGAAGCAGACTTCCCGCTGAGCAGGGAGCCCGATGTGGGACTCGATCCCCGGTCTCCGGGATCATGACCTGAGTTGAAGGCAGTCGCTTAACCAACTGAGCCACCCAGGCACCCCAAGATTTTATTTTTAAGTAATCTCTGAACTCAATGTGAGGCTCAAACTCACAACCCCAAGATCAAGAGTTGAATATTCCTTCAACTGAGCCAGCCAAGGGCCCCTCCCACAATTTCTTATTGTCATGCCAGATACTATTTAAAAATAAATTTTGGGGGCGCCTGGGTGGCTCAGGCATTAAGTGTCTCCCTTCAGCTCAGGTCATGATCCCGGAGACCTGGGATCGAGCTCCACATCGGGCTCCCTGCTCGGCGGGAAGCCTGCTTCTCCCTCTCTCACTCCCCCTGCTTGTGTTCCCTCTCTGGCTGTGTTTCTCTCTGTTAAATACATAAATAAAATCTTTTTTTAAAAATGACCACATACACACACACACACACACATGACTATAGTCTTTATAAGCTCCTAAAGGCAATAGTTTTGTCTGTTTACTTAATGCTATTTATAACAATCTGATGTGCACCTCCTTATTTTCTTCCTTAAAAGCAAATGCACAGAAATGGAACGTTTAGGATAAAGGGATCCATAAGTGTTCTATAAATATTGCTAGACCCAGTGTGAATGTTGGCATCACCCCCCACCCACCAGCACACGTCAGTGTCTAGTTACTCGCACTGCCCTTTGTGCTACAAACACCTGATGGCAGGGAAGCCAGTCTTCTCTTCCCTGGATTCTGGCTGGAGACCCCTTCTTCACGAGACTTCTGCACAGGCCCTTGGCCCACAAATACATTATTGCACTCTATACCGGCTCTGGTTGCGTGACCTGACGGTATGCACGTCTTTAGGAATACATTTGTGCACAAAATGTTTCCATTTCCTTTAGTACTTTTGCATATATATTCATAAATGAGTCTTCAGTTTTTCTCTGGGGTATCCTCTTTTCAGGATTTTGTAAGCTCTCAGGCCTATGTTACCTTAGTAAAATAAATTGGAAAACTTCCATCTTATTCTATGTTTTGGAATGGTTATAGAGCATGAGAAACACAGGAGAGGGAAATGGCAGTTTATAAACGAACATGAAAAGATATATGACAAATAGACAAAAGACACCCTTTCTCAAGGCGGCGATCAGGGAAATACAAATTAAAGCAATAATGAGATACCACTTGTTTTGTGCGTCATGTTGGCAAAATGTTATGAGTGATAAAATCCAGTATGACAATGTTAATGGAGACGTGAATAATTACCGGCTTTGAGGAGAACCCATTAAATTCTTCAAGTCATCGTAAAACCCAGGAATTCCTCACTAAGGTCTATACTCAAGAGAGTTGAAAACATACGCCCATGTAAACATCCGCGCATGAATGTTTCTAAGAGCGTTATTCAGAAGACCCGAGAAGTGGAAACGACCCAGATGTTCATCAAGTGACGAATGGATGGGACAAACGGAACATAGCCTTTCATAGGAAAGTAGATCAGCGGTTGCCAGGGGCTGGGGGAGGGGAGGAGGATGGGCAGTGACCACTAGCGGGTGTGGGGTCCCTTTTGGGGTGATAATACAAATGTTCTAGAATTAGTGGTGCTGACTGCTCACAAATTGGAAATTTACTAAAAGCAATTGAATTGGCTACTTTAAAATGGTGAGTTTTCTGTCAAGTGAATTAGAGCTCAATATTCAAAATTGCAGGGAAAAAGGTAACGGTAAAATAAAGGTCACTGTGCAGTAGAGAAATGGGGAAACACCGCACAAGCAGGGGCCGCCGTTGGCATCGTCCGGGCTGAGGCCTGTCGACAGTGGGTACGCTCGGCAGGACGTGCTGACAGTGACACTTCACCCCTGGGGTTCTCCTCCCAAGAAACCACGGCCTCAGCCTTATCATGAAGAGAACGTGAAGCCAATTCCAGCTGAGGAGCATCCTACAAAATATATGACTTGTCCTCCTCGAAACCGTTCAGGGCGTCGAAAACAAGGAGACTCCAGGAAATGGTCTTGCTGAGAAGCCCCCGGAGACATGACAAGTAAAGTCATGTGTATCCTGGGTGGGATCCTGAATATAGAAAGGACATTAGGGGGAAACTAAGGCAATCTGAACAAGGTAGAAAGTTGAGTTAATACTGACGTGTAGTCCTATGGGCTGGCTAATCGTAACCAGGGCACCACACTGACATGGGACGTGAATAACACGGTCGACAGCACGGGGAAGGTGGGCTCTGCCTTTCTTTGCAGCTGTTCTGTAAATCTAAAACTATTCTAAAATAAAAACATTTATTTTAAAACGCTAAAAACAGTGGCTGTTCTGCCCCCACCAGTCCTTGTGAGTCAGTCTCCCTGTAGATTGTCAAATGAAAATATCCAACACGGCGGTTCAAATCCGATGGCAAAAATGATCCTGGAGGGGCGCCTGGGTGGCTCAGTTGGTTAAGCGACTGCCTTTGGCTCAGGTCATGATCCCAGAGACCTGGGATCAAGTCTCACATCCGGCTCCCTGCTCGGTGGGAAGCCTTCTTCTCCCTCTCTCACTCCCCTGCTTGTGTTCCCTCTCTAGCTGTGTTTCTCTTTGTCAAATAAATAAATAAAATCTTTAAAAAAAATGATCCTGGAGGTAGTTCAAAGAAGGATGATTTAAATATCAAAGCTTTGAGAAAGGCACTGTGGAAAACGGATTTAGTAGAGTTGCAGAAGTGATCTTTCTTGGCGGGAAAGGACATCACATCAAGCTAGCTATCCTCTGGGCTATGGAAACCCCAAACAGTACTTGAAGGATTCTTTGTTCTAAAATCAGCAGGTGGCGCCAGCCCTGGGAAAATGATGGGTCCTAGTTCCTGGAGCTCAGCCTGTGAAAACCTGGCAACCCGGATCACTTGAGGCCACCCCCGGGCTCTCCGTAGGAGGAACACCAGGGCCCCAAAGCCCCGCAGCTAAAGGACGGCTCCAGTCTCTAAATAAATAGCCAGTCACGACTTGAAGAACAAATACTTCGCTGTGAGTGCTATAAAGGCTCTCTCTGGCTCCCCAGGGAGTGAGGGAGCCTCCTACCAATGCACCCCACACTTGGGGCAGAGAAGGGACTAGACGTATGTGTGGGAGGTGGGAGAGGTAAGATGGGGGAAGATGGGAGGGGACGGGGCAGAGCATTCTATGCAAGTAGCTACCATCTCTTGATCCCTCTATCCCCCTCCACCTCCTCTCCCCTCCACCCGCTCTCCCTCCACTCGCCCCCACTCCTACCCCACCTCCAGGATGGCGAGAATTAGCTCTGGGACAGCCT
The DNA here is from genome assembly GCA_004023965.1 of Spilogale gracilis. Classification (NCBI taxonomy): domain Eukaryota; kingdom Metazoa; phylum Chordata; class Mammalia; order Carnivora; family Mephitidae; genus Spilogale; species Spilogale gracilis. Next base: position 24,543 of record PITA01020851.1, on the reverse strand, counting down.
GTTTCTGTGCTTTGGGAAATTCATAGGTTTTTGGTTACAAAAGCCTCAAAGGTGCTCCTGAAACTCTTCTTGGGGCAAACTGGGACATGAGCATGTGTGGCCGGAGCCCTTTAGGTTCTGGCCTGGAGCAGGCTTGGGGCTACGTCGAGGTGTCTTGCCCTCACCCCCAGGTGAGGGTAGGTCGATGGCTTTGGCTGTGTGTGCATTGAGCCGATCTTGACCTTGAACTGTGGCTCATTCTGGAGGATCTTTCGAGGGTTAGTCCCAGGCAGGGGAAGGCAGGAACCACACATCCGCCCACACAGCAGACGACGGTGCTGCCCCTAAAAAGAACAGGCAGATGCATAAATAGCAATAGGGAATGAATCTCCACAACGTTCTGTTTGGTGAAAAGTACGTGACAATTTGATCCCGTGTGTCCACTGATAATTTCTAGTTAAGTCAAGCCAGAAACTTAGCAGAGGTTGCCCTGGGGGAAGGTGACTGAGGACCGGGTTAGGAAGGAAGCTTGTGTGCCCTGTGGAACTGTTTGGATTCTTTTTTTAAGATTCTATTTCTTTATTTGAAAGAGAGAAACACAGCGAGAGGGGGAACACAAGCAGGGGGAGTGAGAGAGGGAGAAGCAGGCTTCCTGCCGAGCAGGGAGCCCGATGTGGGACTCCATCCTGGGTCTCCGGGATCATGACCTGAGCCGAAGGCAGTCGCTCAACCAACTGAGCCACCCGGGTGCCCCAATTGTTTGGATTTTTTGCTGTGCTTGTGTGTTAGACGTTTGCATATTGCCCAATGTTTTGTGTAGTGTAGTACACTATAATTTTTAATAGCTAACCTAACCGAACTGGGTCCAAAATGCTAACCACAACCCTTTGCACGCCAGTAACTGTACAATAGCATTCCAATAAATATCCTCTCCCACAAGTGGGGTCCCTACCTCTCCTCCTCCTGCAGCCGCCTGGGCCAATCGCTGGCTGCCGAGGTGGCCTGAAGGGACTTTACCTACCAGAATTCCACCTGCACCCCCCAGACACCCCAAATAAACACATAGCTGAACACAAAATGGCATGTTTGCCACCCGAACACAAGTCCCCTTCATCACTAAGACAATCTCTCCTTCCAACTGAACTGCGCCCCCAAGAGCCCCCGTACGAGTCACCTACTGCTGTGTGATGAGTCACCACGAACTCAGCAGTCTCAAACAACAGACGTGTCCTCTGTCCAGGCCTCCAGGTACGGCCTGGCGGGGTCCGTTGAAGCCAGTTTCTCCCAAGGCTGTCGCCCAGATGTTTGGCACACTCATCACTCATTTGGAGACCCAGCTGGGGAAGGACCTGCTTCCCAGCTCACTCAGGCCACCATCAGAATTCCTCCTTTTTCCACTGAGTGACCAAGGGCCTTGCACTTGCCGGCCGTCGACTGGGTGAGGCCCCCCTCCAATCCGTGCAGGTCCCTTCGTATATGAACTCCCACCACATGGCTCGTGACTTGATCAAGCCAGCAAGGAGATGATTCTCTGGTGTATTAGTATGCACTACGAGACGGAGTACGCCCTCTCTCTCTCCCTTCCCCCCCATATATATGGGAAAGTAGTCATGGGAGTGACATCCCATAACCTTGCCATATTCCATCTGTTATAAGAAAGTCACAGGTCCCACCCACACTCTGGAAGAGGAAATTACATATTACAAGGTTATGAACTTGGGTCATTCCTCAAGAGTCTGTTCATGTGCCCTACGTTCTGTCTGCCACATCCCCCAATGAGGAGATTTTGGAGTTGTCCCTGGCAGAGCCCTTGGACTAGAGTTGTAGGGTGACACATTACCAGGATCAGGGGAGCCTTACAGGGTTTGTGTCCTGGCAGGCTCTCAAATTCCTGGTGACTAGTCCAGAAAGACAAAGGTAGCTGACATGGTAAAGCCCAAAGGTGACACCATAGCCAGAGCTTGGCCATGTATGATTATGCATGATGTTAATGGTGGCCCTGAGTTCTGCAGTGCACACCTGCACAACTGTCCATGGCAGTCCTGATTGACACCCACGGATGAGAGCCTTGTTCTGAGCTAGTATCACCGAGGAGTAGTATCTGGTACAACTCAAGTTCCACCAATGAACCACATGTCTATGTATCCAAGTTAACTTTACACTATACCCTCCTTCCTGGTTAGTCCCTGACTTTTTGATTCCTCAAACACATCCAGAATGCTTGAGATATTTTCTTTGGAGGTTTTTTTACTACTTTCACCCAAGGCAGTTCAAAATTCCCAGCTTCTGGGAGTTGTTTGTTTTCCCATACTACTGGGTGGTCTTTAGAGATGGAGTATCCAAGTCAGTTGGGGTCTCAGAAGAGACCTTGGTCCTCCCAGAGCCATGCTTGTCACACCTGTCACGTTGTAGGGACGGCCTGCCCACTACATCTCAATAGCCATGTCACAGTTACATATCATGGACATACCTCTAACTATTAAATGAATTCCTGTACGTCTTTGGCACTGCCCAAGACTCTTTCTCAATTAATAATAAACACAGAAGTTACAGGATTTCAGAATAGCTATCATTTATCTTGTGTCATTGCTAATGCTTTTTTTGAGAGTGAGAGAGCAAGTATAAGTAGGGGGAGGGGCAGAAGGAGGGGAGAGAGAATCCCAAGCAGGCACCACACCCAGCACAGAACCCAACATGCACCTCGACTTCATGACCCTGTGTTCATGACCTGAGCCAAAATCAAGAGTTGGACACCCAACCGACTGAGCCACCCAGGTGCCCCCATTGCTAATTCTATAACTCATAATGGCAATGCCATCTGTTTATCGAGCAGTTGCTGTGTTTTACATATTTCACCCATTTGCTTCTCCTGACAGTCCCCCGAGGCAGATATTATTATGATGCCCAACATACAGAGAAAAGATGAAAACTGTGGATCAGAGCAGCTTAGAGCCCTGTCAACTGAAAGTCAAGCTGGGATGGCACGGTCTGCCTAGCATGGAAGCCTAGCTTTCACCTGCAGGACACAGATACCTATGCAGAATGAGTGAGAATCCCTCCCCTGGACCTGTGTCGGTGGCACCCTCAGATTTCACTACTCTTCGTGGTGCCTGTGTTAACGCTCCACCTGTGTTTCTCCAACACAGTAAGTCAGCCATAGGAGCTTGTCCCTGCACACAGCCAGGCATTAAGTGGAAAACCACAGGGAAAGCCTTTAGCTTTCATGAATAAATAGTGCCTGCTTTGCATTCTCTTACATGATGACATTCTACCACTTCTCACTTCTCTTTGGCATACATGATGCCAAATGCAAACAGGCTCAGTAAGAAAGCTAACCAAACTGGGCCCTCGATTTCCCAAGCAAAATTTCCGTTTTAATTTTGTTTAAATGGAGTCCTGGCTTTTCATGACTTTTGTGTGGTCACCTTTGGCCTGGAGACGGAGATCCTGCTAGCCGAGAGTGCCACTGTCCACATGCCCCCTCCCCTGGCAGAGCTCCTGGCAGTGGGTGTTCTCACCCAATCCTTGGCTTCCACCTACTTGACTCCCCCTTTTGAGAAAGGATGGGAAGGCTCCCATTGAGAACCCCAAAATAGTGAGGAACAAGAACTGTATGCTCTAGGAGGCATTCCACAGAGTCTGGGGCAGCGGGGAAGCCCACCTCCTGGAGCCTGTGTTCCAGGGAAGGCGAGGCGCTAGGAGACGCAATTCCTTGAGCCTTTACCTTAGAAAAGAAATGAATCCTGTGCTCAGAAAATGTCTGCCTTGTCATGTGTGCAGCCTTGTAAGACCCGCCTGGTCCTGAAGAAGGTTGGGGACCAACCCTCTCCTGCGGTGCTCTGAACGTTTCAGTCCAGCTCACCTACCCACCTCGCACAGAGACGATAACTCCACACCTTCCTCTCCCTCTTCAGTGTCTGGCATCTCCTCCTCATTCTCAGCTGATGACCAACAGAAGGGAACTTCCGCATGTTCTACACCTGTCCGCCTACATGTGCCATGTGACTTGCCTTGCCTCTCCCCTCCCCCACCCGGCCCAAGGATGTGCTCTCCACGCTCCTCATTAAAGCCCCACTCTCATGCCAAGGACACCTCATAAGCAATAATCTTGTCTCTCAGGCATGATCAGCATTTCCCTGTCTAATGGGATGATTCCTTATAGCCCAAAATAGACTACAAAACCTTCACCCTTAAAAAGACCCTCCTTTGACATCCCCATGGCTTCCTCAAGTTACTTCATTCCTCTGCTATCCTTTAGAGCAAAATACCTCAAAAGCATTTTCTAAATGGCGATCTCCAGCCCCTTTCTCCTCTCTCCTGTTTCCTCTTGAAGCCGGAGAGGCAAGCTTTTGTCCCCAGCACTCTGCCAAATACCTCCCACAGGGCACCAATGGCCTCCCTGTTGGCAGACCCAGGAGGCAAGATTCCTGTCGTCTCACCTCCCCAAGCAGAGGCGTCCAATGTGGCTTCACTGGTCCTTGTGCACTTTCCTCCTTAGGATTTCATGATATCACATCCTCTTATTTCTTCTGTTTTGCTGGTCACCCTGTCTCAGTCTCCACTCCAGGGTCCTCCTCAGCTCGCCACCCTCCCCATGACTTCGAAGTGACGGAGGGCATGGTGTGCTTGGTCTTCTTCTGGGTCCACAGTCCATGGTGATCTCAGCCACACCCCTGCATCTGGGGAAGACGTCCAAATGTGTTCTCCCCATCCGGACTTCATCCCTGAACTCCAGATAAGCATGTCTAGCCGTCTCGATATTTCCACTTGGATGTTTGCTGAACTTCTCAGGACACTTCTGACGCTGGTCAACAAGTAGTTGTAGGGTGTAGACTACTAAGGACCTGATTTACACTGCCTGGAATAACAACAAAAATAACAAATAAAATCAGACAAAATCTATGAAAGAATAGTTTACAAGACACAGCACACCAGAAAACACAGGACAGCGAGCTCCGAGGGGGAGAAGGGCAGAGGGAGAGAGAGTCTGAGTGACGCAGTGCTCGGCACACGTGTGTGAGGAAACTACCTGTGCAGAAACAGCCAGAAGGTACATAGAGCTTGTGCATAGAGTGCATAGAGCTTGGAGCCCACTGCGACCGGGGAGCCGTGCCTGCTCCTGCCACCCAGATTGGAAAGCCTCGACTCCTGAGACACAGCAGAGAGTACACACAGAGTTTTGCTCAGGAGTAGAAATAATTAGCCCTAACCTGAGCACTGTTCTGGTCCAGACCACAAATCTTCAAAACAAGACCCAAAAGAATCAAACTGTTTCCAAGCGACTTCAGTGCATCTCAGCACGAAGTTCAAGGACATTGAGGGGAGTACAGATATCTACCCAAGCAAAAATTACCAGGTACACAGAGGAACAGAAAAATATGACCCACGATGAGGACAAACATGAATCAATTCAACCTAATGGAGAGTTGACACGGATGTTCAAATTCACAGACAAGAATATTTAGGAAGTTATTATAACTGATGCCAGTAATCAACTTATCACCTCTCAGTTCCAAATTCCCCCTTCAGTACATGCTCTGTGGGAATGGGCTGAATTCCCCGAAGCCTTTCCCTGGCCACAAGCACAGTGATAAGCCTTCACAGCAGAGCCCTCTGGAGGGACATTTCAAGCAGAAGGGCTCTCCTGCCATGTTCAGCTGCTGCAGGCTGGGTCAGTGGGGGACGGGGCAGGGGGGTGAGAATGTGTGGTAGTGATCTCCCGCCAGCATGTGTGCCCAGAACATACAGATCCTCTAGCAGTCTTGCAGTCTGACCTGGTGACAACCTTCCTATGACCATTCTGACACAGACACTATGCACTACGGGCCTCCTGCCTCTGCCTGCGCCCCCCGACCCAGCTTCTGCTGAGCTGCATACCTAGCCCTCAACTATGGGCTCACCTCCTTCTACCTGCACAGGCCTCCACTGTCTCCCCATGCCGATGTGCCTGAGCATTGGCTGATGGTCTAGTCCCAGCCTGAAGTCTAGAGGATGGGTTCCTTCTAGGCCAGTGGTCACAGACCAGCCCTGGCCAGGATGAACCAGTAAACTTCTCTGCTCTCCAGTGGGCTACATCTACAACCTCTCCAATAAAGTTCAAATCCCAGCCTCGGGGAGGGTTCTCCTTGGGCCGTCTCCCTTAGTCCTAGAGCACCATACAGAGCCTTTTTATATTTTATAATCATTCTTTTCTTAAAATATGTTATTTTATTTATTTCACAGAGAGAGAGATGACAAGTAGGCAGAGAGGCAGACAGAGAGAGAGGAGCAAGAAAGCTCCCGGATGAGCAGAGAGCCCGATGCAGACCTTGATCCCAGGACCCTGAGATAATGACCCTAGCTGAAGACAGGGGCTTTAACCCACTGAGCCACCCAGGTGCCCTATAATCATTCTTTTATCAGAATCTAATCCCTCTTTATACTAAACTTCCCCCTTTTTAAATCACTGTGTGTTTTCTATATACTGTTTAATACAGACTGATATGTAAATGATTCCATATGTTCAAAAAGGAAAGTAATGATATGGAAGATATTTTAAAAGACACAAATCAAGGGGTGCCTGGGTGGCTCTGTCAGTTAAGCATCCAACCCTTTATCTCAGCACAGGTCTTAATCTCAGGGTTATGAGTTCAAGCCCCCCATTGAGCTCCACGCTGGGTGTGGAGCCTACTTTAAAAAAAAAAAGGCATGAATCAAACTTTTATAGATGTATATCGCAATGTGGGAGGTAGAAAATATACTGGATGGGATTCATGGCAGATTTGGCATTACAGAATAAAAGATGCATGAACTTGCAGGCATAATAGAAACTATTCAAATTGAAACAGAGAGAAAAGAAAATTTTCATTTTTTTATTTTTGTAAGATTTCTTTATATATTTGAGAGAGAGTGTAGGGGAGGGGGGGCAGAGGGGGATGGAGAGAGTCTCAAGCAGACTCTCCCGCTGAGCACAGAGCCAGATGCAGGGCTCAGTCCCACAGCCCTGAGATCGCTATCCAAGTGCTGAAACTAAGACTCAGATAACCAACTGCATCACCCAGGCACACAGGCACATGGATTCTGGAAACCAACAAGGAAGTCAGTGGATGGCCGATTCTCCCTGTTGAAATGGGAGCTTGCACAGAAGCGAGAGGAAGAGGCTGGAATTATCCCCGTGGTGGTGGATCACGCAGCACTGTGAACTCAAACTCAGTGATACCAACGCAGTTGGCCACAAACGGAAACAGTGATGGACTGGATGCCTGTTACAGGTGAGCCGTGTGACCCCGGTGTCGGGGACGGTGCGTGATCCGCCCCTCCCGCCATGCCACAATCCATACCAATATACCTAATATTTATATGTAATATACTTAATAGTTTAAATGTAGTTACTTAAAGTTTCCACGACCACCCATTCACCTTTTGTCTGTGTGACCACTCTGCCTTGCACGGCCAGAGGAGAAAACATTCCACTGAGATAAGACAGACAGAACCAACTGTTTGCCTAAAGCTAGACTGACGTGACTGCCCATGGACCAGGGTCTGTTTCCGCCCACGATTAGGGATGCTCTGTCCTAAGTTTATGGCACCTGAATGGCGCTGATGTCTTGGAGAATTTATGATGGGAAACCTGAAAGAAGTTTGTGTAATCTCTTACAAATCTCTCTTATCATACACCTTTCCCTAATCGAGATGATCTGTAACTAAAAAGCTTTAAATAAAGAACCCTGAAGACACAGTTTTCAGGAGATCCCCACACACTCTTCGAGTCCGGTCTCCTCATATCACCGACTCCGTCACCACCTTCTGGGAACCCTGACTGTTGCCAGGGCCAGCTCCCGGCACCCAGGCTGCTGTAAGCATGCGGATTTGTCATGCAGGCGGCTGACAGCGCCTTAAGGAAGCAACACCCAACGGCACCCAGCAGGCTGAGCACCCAGATAGTGGCCTCTGATACCACCTTCGAACAAAGTGCTTACACTCTTGTTTACCTCCACTGTTACCTATTGCCTCTTGAAGCAAAAACCAAAATATGCCTGGACATATTTTCCAGGACTTCTACACAGTGGCTTCGGCACTGGGTGAGGTCCAGGTCAGGCAAAATAAAGACAAATCCGGGGTGCCTGGGTGGCTCAGTCAGTTAAGCTTTTGCCTTCAGCTCAGGTCATGATCCCAAGGTCCTGGGATCAAGTCGAGTAGCCGGCTCCCTGCTCAGCGGGGAGTCTGCTTCTCCCTCTCCCTCCCTCCCTGCTTGTGCTCACTCTCTCTCAAATATATAAATAAAAATTTTAAAAACGTAAAAAACAAGAAAGACAAATCTTTTCAGCTGGTCTTTCAGGGAGTTACCAAACAGGTCAGATAAAGACAATTCTTTATGAAGGAGTCTGCTCTTCTCCCTGCCAGTAGTGTGGGTTCTTATTTTTGTAGAAATCAACAAAGACCAACTAAACAAGCAAAAACCAAAAGGCTGTTTTCTCACAACTTACTCTGGTAAGGAAATCAGCCACCCTCCGTTAAGTTTTGGCAGAGACTCATAGGCAGGCAGAGGAGTGGGAGAAAAGAAGGTTCCAGGTGTGCCGTGATGGGAGCCGGTGGGCTGGAGGCAGCCATCTAGAAGCGGGTTGTCCTGCGTGATTGGTTGGCCTCTGCCTGCGTGGTCCTAAGCTGGCAGTGGGAACAAAACTTAGGGAAGGTGTCGAGTGTCCCCTCCTGGCCATGCATGTCACACCATCACAGAAGTAATTGTTCTGTTTCCTGGATTGTTCCTGGAGATAGCAGCCTGGCTCCCTCCAAGTCTGACTGCCAGCAGGCTGGCTTCTTGGGCTGAGTCTGGTCCCCGGAGGTCAGTGTCCTGGGCAGGCTGCTGCCGGCTGTGGGTCAGTGTGCTATTGTCATGTGTGGTGCAGTCATTGTCTGAGTCAGTCTCTCATTCCAGGCCGCTGCTGGGCTGGGAGCAGGGGCTGGGGGCAGAGTAAGTTAAGACACCACACAGTCTGCTGTTTTTACTAAGAAGCAGCTGCCCTTTTTGGTAAGTGCTTCCTGAGTTCTTGCAAATCTTTGGTTAATTTCCAGAGTTCCAACAATCGCCTCTGTCCTTTTTGCCAGCTTTGTGTTGCTTTCTCAAAGGGACAGGACTTCCGAGATGTTTACTGCAGCTCCGCTCCTGTTGCTTGCCATAGTTATTTTTAGATGGTACAAAGGATGCTCATTTTATAAGTGGACAGTCTGCTGTTATTTTCTCATCAGCTGATTTCTGCTTTCCCATCTAATTGTGTGGTGCTGACTAATGAGCTCCCTCTGAGCCAGGGATTTTTATGCAGATATTCTGGTCCTTGGTGGTTCCCATCTAGGGTTTCCAGATCCCATTAAACTATAAACTGCCTAGGGGCGCCTGGGTGGCTCAGTTGGTTAAGTGACTGCCTTCGGCTCAGGTCATGATCCCAGAGACCCGGGATCGAGCCCCACATCGGGCTGCCTGCTGGGCGGGAAGCCTGTTTCTCCCTCTCTCACTCCCCCTGCTTGTGTTCCCTCTCTGGGCTGTGTTTCTCTCTGTCAAATAAATAAAATCTTAAAAAAACAACAACAACAACTATAAACTGCCTGCCCCCGATGCCTTCAACAAGAGCAAAGCCAACTTTGTCCTTGTATCAGCATGGCTGCTGAGCCTAACGGAGGGTCTGGCACATGGCCCTAGTCAGCTGGGTGTATGAATAAGCCCCCTCTTGGCTGATCCCACACCCACGGGGCATGTGGATGGTCATGGGAGCAGGGAGGCATTGCCAGGCTTCCCACCAGCAGGGACAGCCAGATGGAAGGGGAGTGTGAGACCACACAGGCACCCGGAAACTTTCATTCCGGGATGCCTTCTAGAATCTGACACTTGCCACCTGACCTGCCCCCACTTAAGAGATGCTAAGTTTGGAGCAAGTCTGAGAGGGTTTCTGTGTGCTGCTAAGAATTTAGCCTAGAGCCGCATGGGCTGGTAGCGGATGGAACAGAAGACAGAGCAGCAGGAACGGCGTTTGAAATCACTGCATGGCCCAGAGAGGAACCGTGTTGGGGTGCACATGTTATTGTGTTCCCTTGCACCCTCACCCAGACCCCTGAGCCCCCAGAAGCGCCACCGCCCCTCTCCGACAGCGCATGCGCTGAACCAGTACTCAGGCCCACCCTGCAATAGGGCGGGCAGGGTGGGGGTGGGGGTGTGGAGGGTTCTGGTACAAGGGAGGCACTTGCCATGTGGACAAGAGGGTCCTCCCCCCCACCACCTCAATTAAGGAGAATCTTCTGGACTCTCAAATGCCTGCTTCTCTGAGTCACTTCCAAGAACCCGGGTGGTGCAGGAAGACAAAGGGAGCTCTCTCCCACCTGAGTCGGACCCCTGTGAGCAGCCTGCCACTCACAACGCAGACATGAGACCACTCTAGTGGCAAGGGAGATTAAGCAATTTGCCCAGCGAGAAATCAGGGTTTTGTTACTGCGAGGGAAGGGAAGGATGGATGTCAGAGTAGCAACTAACATTATCTTGGTCCTGCTCTGCTCTGCTCCTCTCTGCGGAGCTCCCTCCCTCCGCAGATGCCCGCTGGGGGGGGGAGCCTTCTGCCAGGAGACTCACCCAGACTGCTCTCTCCCTTCAGTCTCAATCCGAGCTAGCAGCCACTGGTGCCCAAGCCCATTAGCCATACCAGACCTCCGGTCCCCCTACCAGCCGGGGCTGGGACTTGTGGGAAGCCAGAGGAAGGTTAGGAAGCATCACGTCTAGGTAGAGTGGGTCCCTGAAACATTCTGATCTGGCTACAGACACAAGGCGGGGTTCACTGGCTATGGCTGCTGTGACAATTGACCACAAGCCTGGTGGCTTCAGACATTTATTCTCTTACAGTTCTGGAGGTGAGAGTCCAACATGAAGGTGTCTACGGTGCTGTCTTCCCTCTGGAGGCTCCAAGGGAAAATCAGTTTCCTTGCCTTTTCGGCTTCCAGAAGCCCCCTGTATCTCTTGGCTCATGGCCCCTTCCAACATCTTCAAAACTAGCAGCATAGCATCTTCAGATCTATTTCTCTCTGACCTCTCCACAGCTCTCTTTCTCTGACTTTCACCTCCTGCTTCCCTCTTATTTTTACAATTAGGGCCCACTAGGCTAATCCAGGATAATCTCCCCATTTCAAACTTTCTCTCTCTCTTTTTTTTAAAAGATTTTATATATTTATTTGACAGAGAGAAACAGCGAGAGAGGGAACACAAGCAGGGGAGTGAGAGAGGGAGAAGCAGGCTTCCCGCCGAGCAGGGAGCCCGATGTGGGGCTCAATCTCGGGTCTCCGGGATCATGACCTGAGCCGAAGGCAGTTGCTTAACCAACTGAGCCACCCAGGTGCCCCTCAAACTCTTTCTCTTAATCACAGCTGCAGAATCCCTTCTGCCACGTGAGGTCACATATCCATAGGCTCCAGGGACTAGGATGTGGACATCTTGGGTGTGCGGGGGAGCATTATTCTGCCTCCTCCCATGCCTATAGAAACTTTGGGGGAGGTTTGTCCCGTCGTTGGCAGGGCCTCTTTAAAAAGTATACTCAATTATGACCACAAAGTTAGGGATGAAGGTAAATATTATTTAGAACAAGAAAGTGCAAAGTCACCACTCAAGACATGCAAATTAAAACCAAGGGGAGAGATCCTTTCACACATGACAATGGGCAGGCAAAATCCACAAGGCCGTCAGCGCCCAGGGCTAGAGGGAAATGAAACTGTCAGAGACTGGTTGTGGGCACGCGAACCGGCCACCTAGAAGCCCAATTTGACAATATTAAGCCAAGTTGAAAATGAGGCCCTCCACTAGCCACCCATTTCATTTCTGGGGACCAGACTTGGAGAGACTCCACCCTCCATTACAGGGTACTTCTTCCGTTATGTTTACAGCAGTGGGACTGCTTCTGACCGCAAACCATTGAAAGCAACCTAAATAAATGTCCAGCAATAGGAAACTGCATAAACAATTGTGAACTACTCTAATGAAGGGATAACAGGTGCCTGTTAGAGTGAGTACTGTGGATCTCTACTTGTCGACATGAATAGATTTCAAAGCCAAATATGAAGTTTAAAAACCAAGTGATGGAGTAAGTTCCTTTTTTCTCTGAATCTATGTATACGTACCCAAGAGTGGCATTGCTGCGTTGTAAGCATTTGTTCACCTAGGAGACCCCGCCTGTTCTCTGAAGCCGGGGTAATTTACACCTTTATTCGTTCATGAGAGTGACAGCTGCTCTACATGCTTGGCCCAGGTTGCTATTTCCCATCCTTTCCATGTTAGTGACTCTGTAGGGTGCAGAGAGGGCACACGATAGCTTCTACTCGCCTTTCCCTGATGACCGCGAGGGGGTACCTGGCTCCGTGCTCCTTGCCCTGCGGATGGCCTCCTGTAGGGGGTGCCTGTCCAAGTCCTTGGCTGTGTCTTTTGCCTTGGGGATTTCTGCCTTTTCTTGTAAATTTATAGACTCATTATGGGTTCTGGATATGAATTTTTGTGGGATATACATTCTGCAAATACCTTCCTCCACTCTCTGGCTTGTCTTTTTACTGTCTTAATGGGGTCATTTGACAAAGAGAAATTCTAAATGTTAATGTAGTCCATCGAAAGCATTTTTCTTGTCCTTTATAGTCAATGCTTTTTGTGTTCCATTTAAGAAATCTTTGCCTTCCTCATGAACGCATTGTCCTATGAGATCTTCCAAAAGTTTATGACTTTACCTTTCACATTGCCCCTCTGGAACCTAAACTCTTTTGCAGTCTCTCCTATTTTTTTTAATTTAATTTTATTTTTTCAGTGTTCCAAGATTCATTGATTATTTCCCACACCCCGTGCTCCATGCAATACGTGCCCTCAGTCCCCACCACCAGGCTCTCCCATCCCCCCACCCCCTTCCCTCCAAGACCCTCAGTTTGTTTCTGAGTCCAAAGTCTCTCATATTTTGTTTCTGTTCCCGATTTACCCTACTTCCCTTTTCCTTTCCTTCTCCTACTGTCCTCTATATTACCCCTTATGCACCGCAAGTAAGTGAAACCATGTGATACTTGACTTTCTCTGCTTGGCTTATTTCACTCAGCATAATCTCTTCCAATCCAGTCCATGTTGCTACAAAATTGGGCATTCATCTTTCTGATGGAGGCATAGTATTCCATTGTATATATGGACCACATCTTCTTTATCCATTCATCTGTTGAAGGGCACCTTGGCTCTTTCCACAGTTTGGGGATTGTGGCCATTGCTGCAATGAACATTGGGGTGCATATGGCCCTTCTTTTCACTACATCTGTATCTTTGGGGTAAATGCCCAGTAGTGCAATTGCAGGGTCATAGGGTAGCTCTGTGTTTAGTTTTTTAAGGAATCTCCACACTGTTTTCCAAAGCGGCTGCACCAACTTGCATTCCCACCAACAGTGTAAGAGGGTTCCCCTTTCTCCGCAGCCTCTCCAAAACAAACAGCCTCTTGTTGTTTCCTGTCCTGTTAATTTTGGCCATTCTGACTGGTGTAAGGTGGTATCGCAGTGTGGTTTTGGTTTGAATTTCCCTGCTCCTTTGAGGGGGCGAGCAGTGCGGAGGGGGCGGGCTGGCATGGGGGTCCTGAAGCCCAGCCTGAGTGCCCACTGTGGGTAAGCGCCTCCCCTCGCTGATTTTCCTGCCTTTTCAGGGCCCCTCCCACGCGCCCCCTGCAGGCCGGTCCCGCCCTGCAGCCAGCTCCTCCCCGCATCCTCCCACGCCTGAGAGGCTCCACTGCGTGTCACTGCCCTCGGGCCTGGGCGGGGACGGGGTGCAGACGGGGTGCAATGGGCACAGGCGGCCCGGAGCCACGACCCGCAGCCATGGGCCCACCGCACCAGGGCCGCCCCCTCCCCGCGTGGGCCTCCCGCCATCCCGCCAGGCCACAGCGCTCACGGCCTGGGGGGTGCCGCAGAAGGGCCCCGCAGGGTGGGCGGCTGGGCAGTCACCGCCACCGCCCCCCCCCAGTTGCCCTGCTCTCTGTGTCCCCGAGTCCCCGCGCCCACTGTCCCCTAGCGCGGGGGGGGGGGGGGGGGAGGGGGCTGGCGTCTGCGCGTGGGGAGGCTCCCGAGGGGCCGGGTCCTAACCCAGCGCCCACCCTCCGCCTCTCTAAGCCCGCGTAGACGCGGCTGCCAGCGGGGGCCCGCAAGTCACCATGTCCCCTGGAGCTGCCCTGGCGGAGCCTCCACCACGTGGCCCCAGAGGGGGCCCGGGAGCGGAGGTCAGGAAACCGGGACCAGCTCGGCCGGCACTCTCCCAGCTGGCTCCGCCGGTCCTCATCCGACCCCCTCCCCACCGCCCCCTCTGAACCCTGACCCCCACACTTACAAGGTTCAGACGTGTGGGGGGTGCTGGAGGTGGCTGCCCGTTGAGGACTGCAGGTTGACCTCACGAGCCCTTGGCTGTCCTTCCTCTTGATGACCCAGGTCAGGCCGGCGCCCCTGTGAGTGGGCGGATGCCCAGTGGTGGGGGGTGGGGGGAGGCTGCTTCTCCCAAGATAGCTCTGCTATCAGACCCTTAGCATTCCAGCATCCCAGATTATTTCCATAGTCTCTCTGAGGGGCCCACAGGAGAGGGGGCACCGTTCTGCCGTCCCAGGGGGGCCCAGAACCTCACAATGTGACCTTAGAGATGGGGACTTTACAGAGATAAAGTTCACTTGCCGTAATTGGGGTCCCTTTAATCCAATACCACCGACTCCATATAACAGGGGAAGTTTGAAGGCAGAGGTATACACACAGGGAGGAGAGAGGGCCCACAGGCCAACGGAGAGACCTGGAACAGTCTCCCCAGGAGCCTCAGAGAAAACCAACCCTGCCCCCCCTTCATCTTGGGCTTCTAGCCTCCAGCACTGAGAAGCAACACACTTTTGTTTAAGCCTCTCCACTTGCAGCCTTCCTTCCCGCCACCCGAGCACTTGTCGATATTTTCCAGTCGTTTGGAAGCTTATCTCTATCTACACTCACTGCTTTTACAGAAATGCCATGATATTACTGATGCCGTCGTGCCACTGATGGTTCCACTTTGCGACGTGTGACATGTGATGTGCAGCGGCTCATTGTTGTCGGCGGCTCGGACGCACTCCCTGAGCCCCCTGCCTTTATTTCCCCAGGGGGGAGACTTATTGCTGAGAACCACAGAGCAGTGGTGGCTGCATGGTATTCCCACCGGCTCCCGCTGGCCATCCTTGTGGAGGCTGCCCCCCAGAGGCTAGCAGGGGCCTTTCTGGGGCTCGGACTCCGCGGCCAGCCAGTGGGTTCCTGGCTTGTTCCTTCAGGTTTGAGCACCTAGCATGTCGCCGTGTGTGCTATTGACCCTGCCCCGTTCGTTTTGAGAAACCTAAAGTCTATCATTTCCTTTACCCAGATCATGTCTACCTGCCATTAAGGTTATTTACATTCTTTAGTGTCTTTCTTTCCCGCTGCCGTAGAAAGGGCGGCTGGCTAACTGCTAATCAGGCACTGCTGTGCAGAAAATACACCTGTTGATTTCTTTTTCAGCGGGGCGCTTTGTTCGTCTCCCTTATTCTCTTTTAGTTTTCAGTTGCCATTTGGATGCTCCCAGGAGCTGATCACATTGTCTCATTATGTAATGGTCATGTTGCCTCCTCTTTTCTAATAATCGCGTTCTATTTCTGGTGCCTGCCTTCCTGAGTTAGCCAGACCGTCCAGAATATTACTAGATAAACCGGCAAGGGTACATGTGTCTGTGTCCGTCTGCCTCCCGCTGTCTGTGGCCTCTCCATCCTCTCTTCTCCGTCATCTGCACCAGGTAGCCCGAGGGCGGCGCCTCGGCTCTCAGATGGAGGTAGCATGTTCGGGGATGTGGTGAGACAGACCGCATTTTCTTGTAGGAAGTGTATGTTCGGAATCCCACTGAGGAATCCTGAATGTACCGTATGGAGAGCACACGGATTCTACCATCACATGGATTTGACCTAAAGCTAATCTAGTATCTCCATCAGTCGTCATTTAGTTCAAAATGACTGTGTCTTCTGGAGATTCAGAAAGGGTTTGGAAGCATGGGATGAACCACCTGTTTTTTATTTTATTTATTTGAGAGACAGAAAGACAGAAATAGCAAGAGAGGGCAAGAGCGGGAAGGAGGGTGAGAAGCAGGCTCCCCGCTGAGCAGGGAGTCGACATGGGGCTCGATCCCAGGACCCCCAGGATCATGAGCTGAGCCAAAGGCAGACGCTTACCCGATTGAGCCACCAGGCGCCCCAATCACCTGTTTTTAAACAGTGTCTAGGGAAGAACTTATGCTTCTCTGTATTTATTTCTGTAGTGAGTGACAGCCACTTTCTTGGTGGGACCTGTGCTCCAAGCAGAGGACTGAACATGTTTAAAGGAGGCCTTCGTATTGCTAGGAAGACAACAAATAAACAAAATTAATGAAAACTTAAAAAGAAAAAAAAAGGACAACTCAAAGTTCTACTACCCTGACGCAAAAATTATGTTCATTTTTGTTCATTTACTTGTCTCCATCTGCCTACTTGTGTTTTTCAGAGTTGCAGGCATTGAATTTCTACAATTTGAACCTCGTTTGCTTCACTTAATTTAATCGGTAGGTTCATGGTTCTACATAATCTGCATAATGATCAAGCTTTATCCCTGGGTTATGTTTAGTTAACCAGTGCCTTAACATTGAGCATGAGGTCCCTAATACTGAGCATGACGTCACTTCCAAGTTCTAACATGCACGTGCCGTCAATATGCTTGCTCCCCAGCTTTCTCTGCCCATCTCTACAGTGGAATTGCTGCATCAAAGGAAGGTGAAGCTTGGGGTGCCTGGGTGGCTCAGTAGGTTAAGCATCTGCCTTCAGCTCAGGTCATGATCTTGGGGTCCTGGGATCGAGCCCCATTGTATCAGGCTCCCTGCTCAGTCGGGAGTCTTCTCTCCCTCCCTCTGTCCTTCCCCCTGCTCATGCTCTTCTCTCTCTCTTTCTCTCTCAAATAAATAAATAAAATCTTAAAAAGAATCTTTTATTGCCTTGCTAAGGGGTTGTGCTGGGTCCCCGATGCCGGCAGAGCAAGCAGCGGCCCAGGCCCACTCTGAATGGCAGCTCCTTCTCTTCACAGGTGGATGTCTCAAATCTGCTGTCCCCAGAGCTCTGGAGTAGAGTTTTAGTTATGATGATTTGGAAAGGAGTCCCCAAAATGTTGGTTCTTCACTGCACTCCCCAGCCAGAGAGAGCTGTGGCTGCAGGGGGAAGGGCTTGACACGGAAGTGGGACAGCCTTAGGTGGTCCCAGTGTGGCCCTAGGGGTTGCAGCCCACGATGCACTAGGAACACCATCCTGGACTGATATAAATGCTCAGAACGTGGTAAGGTCCCTCCTGATAATGTTCCTCCCTTGTTCACGGGAGTGTTTATATAAATTCTATCGGTAAACACCGTCAATCATTTTTAAAGGAAGACCGTGTTCTGTGGCCTTTTGCTAAAAGCACTCATCGATGCGGACGAGGTCAGATACCTAAAGTAACGAAAATTGTAGGTATGATACAGAATATAAAACAAAGACGGCAGGACCTCACTGCAAGAGTGGATTTGGCATTCTGAGTCCCTGTGGATGCATCATGATGAGCCCTAAGCTGATGGCATCCACTTTGATCCATTCCACACCATGTAAAGTAACAAATTCGTAAGTTCCAGTAATGAGGACAAGGCTATATGTACCTTACATGAGCACACGCCCACCACATGCACGCATGCGCACAGGCACACATTCCTACTATTGAAGTCCTCTACCGGAGATAAATTTTAAAATGTGGCACTTTGCATCAGCAGCCCAGACACACCTGAAAATATGAACCGACCTTGGTCAGTGACTAATACAAAAGAATATGAAATGCAAAACATGACAGTGTGACAAAGACGGGCAACCATTTCAATACATTCCTGCAAGAAACTAAAAGCAAAAGGCTCTGGAGGAAGTCAGCTTCCTGGGGTGGACCAGGGAATCAGTTACAAATGTCTGCATTCCAGGCACAGTGCACAATTCCTGTTAAAAGGTGCCCGGTGCTGCTTTAGGGTAAATGAAGAAAATCTCAGTCCTATAATATAAAAAACACCACTCTGTTTCAGTCCCTTTCCAGGATCACCGTCACAGCCTGTTTTATTATCTTTCAAAGGAATAAAAGGAGACTGATGTTTTCCCTGGGGGCTAGTTATAAGAGCAGTCGAAACTTAATTATACCGGATATGTAATTAAAGTCACAGTACTTAAAATCGAATAGTCTGCGGTCTGGATAGCCCCTCCCATCGCCACCATCATCATCATAGCTCCCATCTGGCCCGAGGGCTCGGAGTCTGCACCCTCCCTCATGCACCCTCGCTCATGCTACCGTGGGTGTCAGAACTGGGGAGGCAAGGCTGCCACGGGTCTCGGTTAAGACAACTGGCCCAGGTCCCCATAACCACTTCTAGCCACTCCGTCTGCTCTCATCCATGCCTCATTCTCCCCTCTCCAGATTAGACCCAGCGCACTTTCACCCTGAAAGGCCCAATAAAGCTTTTCCTAGAAACAAGGAACCTGTCCCCAAGTACCTGTCTCCACTTTGGGCAATAGAAGGCACCAGCAAGGCCTGGGGCTTTGCACACTTGTTGCCAGCCTCTCTATTTGGATTCGAAGGCAAGGACTACAGTCAGCAGAGCTGTTCCCCCATTCTCCCCAGCAGTCTCTGAACCCCAGTGGGAGAGACAGTCCCCCCCCTCCCTGCCCCACACAGCGAGCCATAGCAAACCTCCATTATGAAGCGCCTCCCTCCTGTCTGTAGGATTTACCCACTACTGGGTCCCTGGGGAGCTCATGCTTTTGGAGGCCAGGGTCTGCAGTTTATACACTGTCCTTTTCAGGCTTTTAGCACTGGGTAGATGCTCATCGTATAGCTCTTGACTTGTTAGAATGGATTTCAGAAGACGCGTAGGAACAAGGGGCCTGTGTGTGTCCAGGTCTGCTCTCCAGCACCCTGGGCTTTGCTTCCAGGGAGAACCGGGCCTGGCTGGAGGGCAGGATGCACACCCTGAAATAACCTGGAACAACACAGAACAGGTTGGAACAGGTAGGTATCGGCTAAGGGCTCAGCTGGACCCTCGCATCTACACCTATTCCATATCAAGTGTGGCCGGGACTATTTCCCAATCCATGCAAGGGCTGGCTGGCTGGCTTTGAAACATCAGGAAGGTCTTGCCCTGGGAAAACGAGGAGTTCACAGGACAGTGTGGGGCAGGACAGCAAAAGCACTGGCCCCGTGGGCCTGGCTCTCATGTCAACTCACCCAGGCTGTAGATTTTACTTCTCACTGAAACGCAGAACGTGGAACGTGTGCCCCAACGGGGTACCACTGATGAGGGAGAGCTCTGCTTTGTCCACAGTGAGTGCAAGAGGGAAACAGGGAGCAGGTGGCTAAGGAAGGCTGCCTCTCCAGGGCTTTGCCAGCAGAGGTCACTTTTCCAGCCGGCTGAGCTGGCTTCACGCCAGGTCTCCCACACCCTTGCAAGGGTGTTGTTAATCAGCTGACCTACTGCCCTGGGCTGAAGGGTGCCCGGATGCCTGGCTTGCCAACACCGTGTCGTCCAGGTCAGTGAGTCCCAGGCCAGGACAGCTTC
This sequence comes from Spilogale gracilis, assembly GCA_004023965.1. Lineage (NCBI taxonomy): Eukaryota > Metazoa > Chordata > Mammalia > Carnivora > Mephitidae > Spilogale > Spilogale gracilis. Next base: position 4,943 of record PITA01020851.1, on the reverse strand, counting down.
TGAGATCGCTGTGCAGCCTGTGTGTCCAGAGGCAGGCCTCGTTGAAAACAGATAGAGGCCATTTTCCCTTCCATGCTCCGGCTGGAAGTCCTCCTTGAACTTCTTGGGGCAAGTGGGAAGGACGCCTGGGGACTTGTCGGCCTGCACCCCTGGCACTGGTACCCCCGTGGGAGGCTCAGAGCTGAACCTCTCCCCTTCCCTCCCATGTGCACGCACAGTGGGGGTGGGATCCAAGCCCACTGCCCTCCCAGAGAATGTGAGATTGGGAGGAAGGGGGTAGCTCCCTTGATGGCCCGGATTGTAAAGATGTGTGTGAGGCCAGACCCCAGCTCCAAGATGGCCTCTGGAAGGACATGGGCAGCCCCCAGAGGCCAAGACTCTGTAGCCAGAACAAGAGGCCTGCCCATGAAAAGCTCTCAGGCTGCCCCCTCCCACAGGTCCCCAGAGCCGACCTCCCTGGCTTCTGGGAGCCTGCCAGTCTTCTCAGTCTTTTGACTTTTGAGCTTAAGTGAATACAAGTCCCATTTCTGAAGGAGCCCTGGATGATGACAAATTGCTTCTTTGGGAAGCATGAAGGTCGTCTCCACTCCTATCCTGGCTACTGCTAAGGGGTATGGTACACTGGCTGAGGGGAAACAGGCAGACCACTTCCGTGCCTCTGTTTCTGCATTTATGAAATGAGGCTATAGTGGTCCCCCCTTATCTGCAAGGGATCTATTCCTGAAACCATGGATCCCACCAAACCCTGCAGAGGATGTTTTTCCCTATACATACATACCTATGATAAAGTTTAATCCATAAATTCAACACAGTAAGGGATTAACAACCAATAACAACACTGTTGAACAATTCTAACAATACCATAATAAAAGTTATGTGAATGGGGTCGCTCTCTAAATATCTTTTTTCCTAAAGAGTTTATTTATTTATTTGAGAGAAAGAGAGTGGGGAGAGCATGAGCCGGGGAGGGGCAGAGGACAGGTCCCCACTGAGCAGGGACCCCCCCAACACAGGGCTCGATCTCAGGACCTTGAGATCATGACCTGAGCTGAAGGCAGCTGCTTAACTGCTTGACCAACTGAGCCACTCAGGTACCCCGCAAAATAGCTTCTGGTGGTGTGCTCACCCTTCCTCTCCTCACAATGAGATGAAGCAAGAATGACGCAGGCATTGTGATATAGCATTAGGCTACTATTGACCATCTGACAATACATCTGAAGAAGGAGGGTAACTTGGAAAGCGAAACCAGAGATAGTGGGGAAGACTACTGTTAACAGAATGCCTGTTTCAGGAGGTCGTGAGGAGTACTGGAGTTTACGATCTAGTGAGCCTGAAATAAACATCAGGTGAAGGCACAAGGCAGCCTTGTGAAATGGAGCTAGAAATGGCTGCATTTACCCACAAATGGTGAGATTTGGAGCACTGGGCACTGCAGCCCGACCTACACGGAGTGGCCCCTTAGTGAGTGAGACAAGCCTTCAAGACATTCCAACTGTACCTTCACCTGCTGCCTTGCTTCCCGGTCTTACCCTCTCTCGCCAGGACTTCAGTAACATGTGTATGCCATACTTACCAAGCAGATGGGTTTTGACCACCTGCTGTGTGACAGGATGGGGGACGGTGCATAGAAGGACTGGGAACATGGCAGAGGAGGGGTGGAGGAGCTGAACTTAGGGAAACAGGCAGTGACAGGAAGTCTCAAGCACCAAAGAGAAGCCCAGAAATCCTGTGAAGTCACTGAGAGACACCTGAGCCTCCCAGACTGTGGAACCTCTCTGAGCAAGTAGTGTCTAAGTTTAGGAAAACAAGAGTTAGCCAGGCAAAGAAAGTGGGAAGTGTTCCAGAACAGAAGGAATACCATGGGTTGATTCTTCACTGGTCTTCCTGACTCCCTGCCTGGCTCCCCTCCCACGAGCTCAATGAGAGCCAGAAGCTTCTTTTAGAAAGAAAACTTAGTCACTCCACTGTTTAAAACCATTCAATGGGGCCTCTGGAAATAAAATTCTAACTCCTTGGCTCTTTCTCCCCGGTCCACGTGGTGAACCTCATCTGTTAGAGGGGCCGTTCCTCCAGGAGCCCTCTTGTCTGCCTCCCCCACCCTAGCGCCTATTTCAATCACAGGGACACCAACGTGAGAATTTGTATTCAACAAGCTAGAAATAGATAAAGCAGGTATTTTACAAATGTTTAGGAGGATGAAAGAGGGACCAAAGCCTTGCAGACAAGATCGGGAAAGGATCCAGGCACTCCTGCAGGCTGCCCTGAAACACACCTGGGTTAACGGGAGGCTGCGGCACACCTGACTGCCCCGCCCCTCACCCCTGACCGCTGGTCCTTCGCCCCCAGGGCCCTGTGTCGCGCACACAGCGGGCGCCCCATCCTCCGAGGCGGGCAGCTCAGGCCCAGCCGCTCCTGCAGCGCAGCCTGCGCCCCTCACCGCCGAGCAGCAGGTCCAGGTGCCACGCACCACGAAATGAATGAAAGTAGGAACGCCGCTCAGAGCCCCCGGCACCGGGGTGCGCAGGCTCGCGAACAGCAGGGAGGACCCCGCCCCCGGCCGCTACTCACCAATCAGAAGGGGCGGCGCGATTCACGCCCGCCCCCGGCCGCGCCCTCTACCAATGAGCGAGGCCCGGGCGGCGAGCCGCCTAGCTCAGCCCCTGCCGGCGCACGCCGCTGTTCGCGTGTCAGGCTCCAAATAAAGTTCGTCGGGGCTTTGAATTTTTTTTTTAAAGCGCCCGCTGCCTTCGCGGCTGCCGCGGGCGAGAGCGGCCGAGTCCCCGCCCCGCCACTTCCGGTCCCGCCGCCCGGAGCCGGTGCGGCCGTGAGGGGCCGTGTGTCGCCGCCGCCGGCCGGCCGGGCATGGTGTTGGGTGCCGTGCCCGCCTCGCCTGTCTCGGGGTCCCCAGGTGAGCAGCGCGCGGCCCGGCGGCGGGCGAGGGGCGGCCGCGGGCCTCCGGGCGGCGCCGGTACCGCGGCGGGCGGGAGGGCGGACGGCGCCGGGCCGCGTTGGGCCGCGCGCTCCTCACGGCGGGGCGCCGGCGGTGCGGGGCCGGGCCGCCTGACTGGAAAAGGGCCGGGGCGCCGGCAGCCGCCGGGCTCGCGGGGCCGCGCGCCGCCAGCGCCAGCTCGTGCCGGCGCCCACACGGCCTCGCTCGCGGCCCGGGTCGCGGGGGAGCCGCGGGCCGCATTGTCCGGAAGGAAACGGAGCCCAAGGTCACCAGTCCGCCGGGGCCGGGGGCAGCGGGACTCGGACGCGGGCCGTCCGGCTCCTCCGCCTCGGGAGGCCCGGGGAGCGGCGAGGGTGGCCGCGGGACTCCCGGCTCGCCAGCCCGCCTGCAGCTGCCCGGCGGCTGGGGGCGGCCTCGGCTCGCCGGAGGGTTTGACCCGGCCCGAGAGGGCGAGAGAGAGGGGAGGGTGTCTTGGAACGATCCCCACCACCAAGTCGTGGATTCTAGACCTGGTTCCGCTGGTGTGTAATCTTGGGTGTGGCCCTGCCCTCCCAGGGCTCAGTTTCCTCGTTTGTCATTTGTGGGGACGGGGCCCTCCTCTGTCGGCATTCCCTCCAGCGCCGAGGTGGGGGCAGGAGGGATTGGGGTGGCGCGGGAAGGGTTCCTGGTGGAGATGTTGGAATGTGGATAGGAATCTGGGGTCCCGAGGAAGGAATGGGAGTAGGTTGTGAAGGGAAGGAGGGCACTCCAGACCGGGTATCATCAGATTGAACAGAAGATTCCAGAAATGGGGAATCTGGTGTTGGGAAACAGGGAGGAGGCCGGCTTGCAAAGGATTTCTGGCTGGGTGTGGGGATGAGAGTGGGTGGTGGGGGACAGAAGGGTGGGAGAGATGTTCCCAGACAAGTCATCACTGGACTATGGGTGGTGTGTGGCTTGAGGACCTCCACCCAGATTTGCCTGCGCTTCAGGTAGTAGGTAGTGCAGGAGGGGGCATGTTTACTGATGAAAATAAAGGGTTGGGCCCCAGAGGTCGGTCAGCCAACCAGGGTGACTTCCCTGCCGGGTGGGAGGTTTCTGGGCCCTGGCCTTCTGAAGGAGGAGGGTACAGTGTGGACATTTTTGTGTCCTGATAAGGGCCTCTTTGGCTAGAGAAGTTGGTTGTCCCCTAGTGACCTGCGGTTCCGTCTTTTACTCCAAGATTGGGACTTTTCCACAGCAGGAAGATTTGCAGATGTGGAATCCCTTATTCCGAGCTGACGGGCTCCTGGTATCCCTGCACAGGCGACATGGGCCGATGTGGCCACTACAGGCAGGAATGCAAAGTAAATGTGACTTGATGATGAGACTAGTAAACTGCATGCAGGAATCTTCTTTGAACAGCCCAAGAGCAAGTCCCACCTGGAGGTGGGGCTAAATGGGCCGATTGGGACTTAGGGGCTATGGAGACTGAGCATATCATGTACTTGTACTTTGCAGTCAAGGGGCGGTTTCGCGTGAAGCCTGGTCTTCATGGGTGAAGCAGAGTACGACAGGCAAAGAGAATCCCGAACCAGCTGCAAACCAAACAGCTTGACAGTTTGAATAATTCTCTGTCTTCAAATTTCTTTGTAGAGAATTAATGTAACAGCTAAGGAGACACTTCCAAATTCGGCCTTGGGCTTATCCCTATAGTGGCATGCAGTAGTAATACAGATGGTGGACAAATACGTGGTCATTATCCACCTAGATTTCTTAGAATGCTAGGAGAGTAAGTTTAGGGTTCTCTTGATAGACAACAAAACACAAGTATCATCGTTTTTTATACCTGTCATTCAGTGCCCCGTGTATTTAAAAAGGGTCACAAACTTGTTGAAGATTGGAAGCCAGGAGTCTGGCTCTTAGTGGAGTTGAGTATGAGCCATGTTATGTCCACAAGAGTGGACTTCAGTGTGGAGTAGTAGGGTTATAAAAGAATAAGCAGTGGGAAGCCTGGGTGGCTCAGCCAACTGAG
>PITA01020850.1:0-33995 GCA_004023965.1 Spilogale gracilis | reverse complement strand
GAGCAAACAAAAACACCTCATCTTGTCAGGATAAACCAGCAGGAACAGAGATTAAAAAGCTATCTTAATTGGAAATGTACTCCTGTGTAGTAGGAAGATCTTCAGCTGAGTAGATGCGGTACATGAGCTACTAAATATTTGTTGAATTTTTGACTAAATCTTTCCGAAGACCCATGAGGGCAGCACTGTGTCCTTGGGGTCAAACACAGCTGGGTATCTGCTGGGGTGAGAGCTTAAGAGGTGTGACCACACAAGCTTTCTGGCAATCTCAGCCCAGGGATCAGATCAGGCTGAAACATTACTCCCTACTTGTGCTACCTCTGTGCCACCTATCATCCAGTACCTCAAATTTCTATTCACACATCTGTCTCTTCTAGATTATAAACTCCTTGAAGACAGGATGGTATTGTGTTCATTTTTGTATCCTGCATGTGCGCTGGCACATTAGAGAGGCTCGGTAGATGCCACATAAAGAAAGACTGAAAAAAAAAAAAAAGAAAGACTGAACTAGGAAAGTCCATCATTTGATAATACCAAGTGTTGGGGAGAATGAGGAGAAAAGAGAACCCTCATTTCCTGCTAGTAGGCCTATAAATTGATACAACCACTCTGGAGGGCAATGTGGCAATATCCAAAGGTATGTTCAAATGCTTAAGTCCATAAGACAAGAACAAGATATTAAAAAAAATTTTTTTTAAAATGTACATTCAGGGGCTCCTGGGTGGCTCAGTTGGGAAGTATCTGACTCCTGATTTCAGCTCAGGTCATGACCTCAGGGTCATGATATCAAGCCCCACATAGGGCTCTGTTTTCCACAAAAATCTGCTTGAGATTCTCTTTCTCTCCCTCTGCCCCTCCACCTGCTCATGTGCACACACATGTGCATGCACATACTCACTCTCTCTAAGAAATAAATCTTTTTTTTTTTTTAAGATTTTATTTATTTATCACAACTAGGCAGAGAAGCAGGCAGATAGAGAGAGGGAAGCAGGCTCCCTGCTGAGCAGAGAGCCCAATGTGGCCTTAATCCCAGGACCCTGAGATCATGACCTGAGCCGAAGGCAGAGGCTTTAACTCAGTGAGCCACCCAGGTGCCCTAAATAAATCTTTTAAAAAAAAAAGTACATTCAGAGAATAAAAAAGAACACAGAAAGAGCACCTGGAAATTACAAATATAACAGTAGAAATAAAATACTCAGGAAGGGTTGGAAGCTAGAGTTGAGAAAGTCTCCTAGAAAGCAGAACCATAAGACTGAGATCAAAAATAGGAGATAAGGGTGCCTGGGTGGCTCAGTGGGGTAAGGGCTCTGCCTTCAGCTCAGGTCATGATCTCTGGGTCCTGGGATCCAGGCCCGCATTGGGCTCTCTGCTCAGCAGGGAGCCTGCTTCCTCCTGCCTCTGTGCGTACTTGCGGTCTCTCTTTCTGTCAAATAAATAAATAAAATCTTTAAAAAAAGAAAAAAAGAGATAAAAGAAAGAAGACCAAAAGGCTCTTCAAGGAGGTCTAATATCTGAATAAAAGGAGTTCCAGAGAGAGAAGAGAGAAAACAGATGGGAAGAAGGTAAAAAGACAATAATAAAATTTTCTTATATTCTTATTTTCTGAGTTTCCAAAATGAAAGGGCAATGAATACCCGGGTTAAAGTAGATAAGAACAGATTTATTATCAAAGCATACCACTGAGAAATGTCAGAGCCCTGGGGGCAAGTGAAGACCTAGCCGGCTTCCAGAAAGAACGTACAAAAAGGACTGAGAATCAGAATGGCAAATGGCTGTGGACCTCGACAGCAATCCTCAAGTGAGAAGATAATCAGAATAATGATATCAAAATTCTTAAAGAAATGATTTCTAATCTACCTCCAGCCTAAATGTCGATTATCTGTGAGGGTTAGCTAAAGGTATTTCTAGTTATACATGGTCTCCTGATTTGCCTCCCTGCATCCTTTCTCAGGAAGTTACCGGAGGCGTGCTTCACCAAAATGAATGCTTTACTTTTACTTTACCACAAAGTAAAAGACACAAGAGAAGGGAAGACAGGGGATCCCTCCCACGAGACGGGGGAAGACAATCTCCGTGGGAAAGTCGTGCAGGGAAACGTAAGTGTATGATAGGGCTCACCTATGAATCACAGTAACAGAGTCACAGGCTGTCAACTCTGACGACTGGCTTCACCGAAGCTCCATAGCAACTACCCGAGGACCGAGGGATGGGAGGAGTGAGCGTGTGTGGCGGCGTGGGTACAAGAGCTGAATTCTAATCTGCCAGAGTGAGAACGCCACAGATGATGCCAACAACTGAAAAGGAGGGAAGCAGCAGTATATGCCTACCATTTAGCAAACTGGCAGTGGAAATAAAACCAACCCACTAGGAGAGTTAGCAGCAGCTGTCTCTGGAGAGGGGAAAACATGGGGGGTGAGGAGGGAAGGGCAAGGTACTGCTACTTTGGCAACAATATACATGTGTGACTTCCATAAATCTTAAAATGAGGGGACAACCTGCATACAAGGGTTATTTGGGAAAGTGAGAGGGGCACTAAGGCTTCCGACAGTGCCTCACACGGTTGGACTGTTTTGGCCCAGGTAACAGTGCTGTTGTGCCCGTCCGTGCACCAGTGCCACGTCCTGGTCACCATCACAAGTCAGCACTTCAGAAGTACTTGCAGGGTACACATACGGCTTTACATTTTAATCAGGAATGCTGAGGCCACTCAATCCAGCAGGTACATTAAACCTGGATCTTCAGAAAGGAAATGACTTGACTTTGCAAATAACTGTTATCTCTAAGAGGACATTCTGAGGTGTTGGTTCAGAGGATCTTCCCCTCCCCCACGCCCTTGACCAAGAGCTCTCAGAATCCAGAACTCCAGGGCTCCGTCCAGGGTACACACACAGGAGACGAGCAAATGGTGGTAGGAGCTTTGTAGAGAAATATGTACATTTGTGTAATAATAGCCCTTCTTAGGCTTTATGTGTAGCTTTTTACCTGTAACCTTCATTACATTGTGAATTAAACTAACTCTTGTCAAAAACAAAAAAATGAAAACACACCACCACGGATTTTCGGAAGTTCTTACCAGCAGTGAAAATTCCTTTGGTGCTCTGTTTCATACTAGAAGATCTCACAATTGCTGAAAGCCCTGTGAGAGAAAACCAACAAGGATGCCAAAAAAGCCAGACGTTAGTCATCTTAACATGTTTAAAACCTCGAACGAAATATCCTTTCTGGTTATCCCACAAAACCAGCAAATCCAGCTCTGCCCTGGTGTCACAGAATAACAGTGGAAGGAGTGTCAGGATTGTGGGCCTGGACCCCGGAGTCCCAGCCATGTCACGGACCAGCCGTGGGAGCTCAGGCAAATGTCTGGCTTCCTCTGGGCCTGGGCCTCCTCACCTTAATTAAAACAGGGGGTGGATTAAGTCCCCCTCAAAGGTCATTTTATACCTTTTAAATCTGCTTAAGACTGCTGGTTCTCAACCCCAAGATTTGAAATGATTAAAAAGAACCCTGAATTTCAACCTAGGAGAAAAACTTTCATTCTGAAAACATACATGGGACACCGCAGTCCTTCATCCTCTCACAAAGGCCGCGGAGATCATATTGTGACAGAATCATGTTAAAATGAAAACAACGTGACTCCTCAGTTATCTTCAGAATAGGTACCTGGGTCCTGGGAGTCTGTGTCACTAGGAAGGGCAGCTAGGGCAGTAGTTTGCAGGAGAACGTGCTCATCTGGGGAAGGCAGTTATTTCCAGCCACGACAGCCCTTGTAAATTATCTAAACCCTCAAAAGGAAGTGGACCTCTGAAGGTAAGATTTTTGGGTAAACACTGGGAAGGCCCCGGGAATAATATGCGGAACATGGGCCATGTCAGAGGGAACTGACTGAATACATGATAAGACACTGAACGGGAGTCGGCTGATGAAATGATGTTATAAAAGCACTAAAAATGTCATCAGTCTCCTTCTTTCTCAGACCCCCATGAAGGACACAGAGGAGTCTTTGGAAAAACTTCTAGAAGTTATGCTCTTGGAACCAAAACAAACATTGTTTCCTCCTTTGACAATGATTTAGGACCCAGGAATCTGAAAACAGAGGTACTCTCACCATCCTACTTCAAACAAATGACAATTTAGATTTGGAAAAACCCCAGATTTTTAGTGCTTTCTCCTTCCGTGAGACAATCTGTTTCTCGATCTCACTAGGCAAGAAAGAATAAAGAATACACCTCAGTCACACGGTTTGCTTTTACCCATGGCTAGCACTTCCTTGACGTCAAATCCATAAACATACCTAGTCGTACCACTTCTCCACAGTCAGGATCATGAGCAACTTGCAGTAAAGTTTCTTCCACATCTCTGTTTTTTCCAGGAGGGTCCATAATATGATTAATTTGTTGCTGTAAGGTTTTGGGCAATGTCATTAGCTGAGTGAATTGTCCTTCTGGGCTTTTATCTATCTAAGGGGGGGAAAAAAGATAATGTCTATGGAAAGTTCTTTGAATTCTATAAAGATTCAAAGACATATGGCTTCTCTTTCAAGTCACATAAACATACAATGAGTCCATTCCCTAGACTGGGCAGCATCCTAAGGAGACCTGCTCCTTTCTGAAACTGAATGCACAGGAGTTCAGATGCTAAGTTCCTTCAAAGAGGCCAACTCTTTTCCTATAATACTCCACTTTTACATGAGAAAAGAATAGAAGCCTCTTTCAAGGATCAAGTTCTGACTCTCAGTTTTGAAGTTTCTACTGGTCTTAGATCCAGCAGTTGGAGGACGTGAGGCTGCTGCTAACAATTCACTGAGGCTCAGCAAATCCAGGTACTGACTTTCTCTCCCACTTTAAATAAAGGGGCACTGAGTGACATAGCCAGGGTCATACTGCCACTTGGAGAGAGCAGCGTCTAACCTAATGTCTCCTGCTCTCTGGGCTTTTTTATTCACCAGGCTGTATTTCATTAACTGTAGGAATTAACTGAAGATAAGGACTAACCTTACTTGCTTTTAATCCCCTGGCACACAGTAGGTAGTTAAAAAACATTGGTTGTTAAGGGAATGAATAAATGCATCAATAAAACTTAGTTGTCATTATTTCTTAAGGACGATTAAATTTCACCAGTGGTTTCTGTGCCCCACATATTCTAAGTACATAAAGTTGAAAGATAACTACAGAAATAAAACATACAAGCTACGAATTAGACTTTACTTTGAATCCAAAGTTAGCCACTGAGCCAAGGCCACACCTAGCTTCCCTAACTCCTAGTCTAATATATTTGACTTCACGGAACTAAGTTTTGTTTTTTTTTTTTTTTAAAGATTCTATTTATTTGACAGAGAGAAACACAGCCAGAGAGGGAACAGAAGCAGGGGGAGTGAGAGAGGGAGAAGCAGGCTTCCGGCTGAGCAGGTAGCCCGATGTGGGACTCGATCCTGGGTCTCCAGGATCATGACCTGAGCCGAAGGCAGTCGCTTAACCAACTGAGCCATCCAGAATTAAGTTTTTACAAAATTATGTAAACATTGATTGCCTGCCAATGTGAGAACCACTAGACCGCTCTCAAGAGCTCATCCCATTATTTTTCAGGTAAAATTCTGTCTTGTACTCTTTTCAACAACTCATTTCAATGAATGTTTAGGTTTTAACTCTGACTTAGAGAACAGTAAGAAAAAAAATTAGACAAATGAATGTATTAAATTTTAGATTCAGATTTTCCAGATATGACTAACTTTCTTATTAACACTTAGCATTCAGTCTACCATTTTTTTTTCATTTAACAAGTATTTGTTGAGTATTAATATCTGATTTTCTAGTTTTCTATAAAATTTATGCAAAGAAGAACAAAAGTACTATTATCTCTTATCTCCAGTAAAGGTTGTTTTTTTTTTTTTTTAACCTGAGTATTTATTTATCATTAAAATGATTCTGCATCTACAGGATCTGAATTCTATTAAGCTTTGCTTCAATAAATCACAAAAAATGTGGATATTACTGTAAGATATATTACAAATAACATTTACGGACTCATATTTTGGGGCTAAGAATTGAGATTAGTCAAAAGGATTTTATATTTCTGTAAGGCTTTGTCTATGAATTTCAGAGATAACAAAATGGCTTGAGTAATATGAAGAGTTAAAAAAGAGTATTTGCCACTGCTGTCTCTTGAGGAAAAGAATGCACTGGAATTTTGCTTGAAAGACAAAATATTAGGTGACATTTTCAAATAAATTGCTAAATTCTGTGTAATTATCCTCTCTGATTCTCATTAAAACATGGAAGTGAAAGCATTCAGTTAAATCATGAGTCAGTAAATAAAGGAGAAATTTAAAAAAATCATGAAAGTCAAACTGCATTTTATTTTATTTTTTTAAAAGATTTTATTTATTTATTTGACACAGAGAGAGATCACAAGTAGGCAGAGAGGCAGGCAGAGAGAGAGGAGGAAGCAGGCTCCCCGCTGAGCAGAAAGCCCGATGTGGGCCTCGATCCCAGGACCCTGAGAACGTGACCTGAGCTGAAGGCAGAGGCTTTAACCCACTGAGCCACGCAGGCGCGCTCAAACTGCATTTTAAAAGCAGATAAGAGGGGCGCCTGGGTGGCTCAGTTGGTTAAGCGACTGCCTTCAGCCCAGGTCATGATCCCAGAGACCCGGGATCGAGCCCCACATCGGGCTCGCTGCTCTGCAGGGAAGCCTGCTTCTCCCTCTCTCACTCCCCCTGCTTGTGTTCCCTCTCTCACTGTGTTTCTCTCTGTCAAATAAATAAATAAATAACATCTTTAAAAGCAGATAAGAAAAGACCATATATTGTATGATTCCATTTATATTTAGTATCCAGAATACACAAACCCATAGAGGTAGAAAACAGGTTAGTGATTGCCTGTGGGGAGGGGAAGCTAGGGACTACTAATAGTTGTGGAGTTTCTTTTCAAGTGATGGAAATGTTGTAAAATTAGACTGTAGTGATAGTTGCACAACTCTGTGAACATACTAAAAATCACTGAATTTTATCGTATGCGAATTACATCTCAATAAAGCTGATTTTTTAAAAAAATTTATTTATTTATTTGACAGAGAGAAACACAGCCAGAGAGGGAACACAAGCAGGGGGAGTGAGAGAGGGAGAAGCAGGCTTCCGGCTGAGCAGAGAGCCCGATGTGGGGCTCGATCCTGGGTCTCCAGGATCATGACCTGAGCCGAAGGCATTCACTTAACCAACTGAGCCACCCAGGCGCCCCAAGCTGATGTTTTAAAAAAGGAGATGTGGTCATAGGATACTGGATGCTGTGTTGTACCACTCAGATCCTGGCTTAAGGGCCAAGGTACTCACTCCACTAGCTGCTGGGAAAGTTGGCCGAATCCCTCTTTTAGAACCCCTCCCAGACTTGTCCTCAGCCAAAGGGAGCTGCCTGGATCCAATGACTGGACGATGCAGAAGTACAAAGGCCTGGCCTCTTTGCACCAGGCTGGGACAACCAACAAAGGCCATCTAGTCCCACAGTGCCACTGTAGCATCAGATGAGGGCTTGTTTCAAATTCGCTCAATCCAGATCTTACACAATAGGTACCAGGAGCAGTCCTAATGAGCATACTCTGTGTTGGCATTTTAGAGCTGTCATACTATGGAAGGCCAAGTGGAAGCCTCTGAAGCTGCCATTTTACCTCTTACGCAAGGCAGTAATTAAACAAACTAACAAATAAACAAACAACAAATATCGCATCTCAGGAGGAAAGGTGGAGATTAGTGCTATCTGTAAACCTAAAGGATACAGGGGTGTGATGTTTGATTTTGTGTCACTTGCCTAGGCTATCGTGCTCAGTTGCTTGGTCAAACATTAGTCCAGATGTTGTTATGAAAGTATTTAAGATACAATTAACATTTAAGTCAGCAAACTCTGAGTAAAGCAGACTACCCCCTATAATACAGGTAGGCCTTATCTAATCAGTGAAAGAAAAAAGACTAAATTCTCCAAGGAAGAAGGAATTCCATCTCCAGATGGCCCACAGACTTAAAACTATAACATACTCTTCCCTGAGTCTCTAGCCTGCTGGCATGCTCTGCAAATTTCAAACTCATCATTTTAATTCCTTAAAATAAATCTGTCTATCCTCCTGGCTCTGTTTCTTTGAAGAACTCTGACTAATACAAAGGCTAATGGTTTCCATCATATTTCCATTAAGTCTGACCCTCACAAAATCCAAATGGGTTCTGGAAGATTATAGCAGACTACTCCAACTCAACCAAGTGGAAGTCCCAATTACATCTGCTGTCCCGGATGTGGTACATCTGTTAGAGCAAGTCAACAGAACCGCAGGTATCTGGATGGGGCCAAGACCTGGGGAATGCATTTTTTCCCATCTTTATTAGGAAGGAAGATCAGAACCAGCTCACATTCATGGGACAGACAATAGTATATCTTATGGTTTGCCTCAGGGCTATGTTAACTCTCCCATCCTCTATCATAAGCTATTCCAAGGAAACCAGACCATGTGGGTGTTCCACATAATCTCAGGCTGATCCACTTCATCAATGGTATGGCGCTACTGTTGCCTGGTAAACAAGAGGGGCAACTGGAGTGACACTGGAGTGCCTGGTAGCTAATGTACTCCAGGGGGTAGAGGATAAACACTATGGGCGTCTCAGGAGTCTACCACATCAGCGAAGTGTTTAGGAGTCAAGTGGTCTGACACATGCTGGGAAATCCTCACCAAAGTAAAGATCAACTTCTTGCATCTTGCACCTCTCACTGCTAAAACTGAAGCATGAGACAGCTGATTCCACACTTGACTTTAATGTTTGGACCTATTTACCAAGTGGTATAAAAGGATGCCAGGTGTGTGAGGCTCAGAGCAGAAAAGAGCTCTGCAACAGATCCAGGCAGCAGAGCAAGCAGCCCCCCATTTCGGCCATGGAACCCTGTAAACTCCATAGTGCTAAAGGTATCTTCAGTATAAGAAGAAGCCACAGAAAGCTTGTGGTAGGCTCCCAGTAGGAGAACCACAATGTAGACTGCTAGGGTTCTGGAGCAAGGCTATGCCATCTACAGTGAAGACCAAGACATCATTTGAAATCAGCTCCTAGATATGAGACCCTGGGAGAGCTGAAGCTTCTAACTATGGAACAACAAAAGACCACACATCAAGTACTGCCCAGCACGAGCTGAGATCTCTTGTATTCACCAAATCTTGAGGTCAGGCAGGCTCAACAGTAATCCATTGTAAGATGGAAGAGGTACACTAGACATGAGTGAGGCCACAGGTCACAAGTAAGCTGCACGGGCAGGAAACCCGGGCCCTGTACTATCCACTATGCACTGTTGCACCGGTGCATACCATCCTATTTCTCCAGTGGTTCATGCATATGGCTACATGGAGGTCCCCTTGTAACTGGTTTTTGGAGGATAAAGGATGAGCTTGCTGCAAGGATGTCTTGGCTTGGTATATACAAGCTGAAAATGATGCATTACAGCCTCATTCAGGGATAGCCCTGAAAGACACTAATGAGGGGAAATCCTGCTAAATGGTATATGCTTCAGGTAATGCACCTGGCCATCCACCTGACATGGAGAAAGTGGCCCAGGGTAAGAATATGCAAAGACCCATGGGAGTGAAGCATGGTTCACTGGTTGGCTGGGCCCGAGACAAGAAAGACTGGAAGACTAAAGACAAAAAACTAGGGAGAAGAGGCATGTGGATGGATCTATGGGAGTGTGAAAATCTTTGTATTTTGCTAATGTCCACAAGAAAGCATCCTCCACAGAAGACTCAACAATAACCAAGCGAACAATTCAGCCAGTTAAGTCAATAGCCTCTGGCACAATGGCTTATAAAAGGAGTAGCCATGGTAGCAGGGAAGGAGGCTCTCCCTAGGTCCAAGGCTGACTTAGCTAGTGCTATTGTTAAAGTCTACTTGGACAGCAACAGAAGCTAGCGCTGAGATCCTGAAAACAGGACCATCTCTTGAGACGAACCAGCCACTTGGTGGACGTTAACTACACTGGACCCCTTCCACCTGGGAAAGGGCAGTAATTCATCTTAATTGGAAGTAACACATACTCTCAACATGGGTTTTCCCTTCCTGCCCACAGGATCTAGCCAGTACCATTACAAGGCCTACAGAATGGTTGCTTCACCAAAATGGTTATACCATGTAACATCACTTATGGGATCTATTTTAGAGCAAAAGAGGTACAGAGGTACAGCAACGGGCACAGGACCATAGCTCCACTCTTCCTACCATATACTGTAGCAAAGCTGCCAGATTGATAGAACAATTCTCCAAAAGAGGAAATTTGGGGCCCACATAGCAAAGAATTATCCAGCCCCAAATGCTAATAGTGCCATCAGTAAAAAATCCTATGACAGAGCACTGAGGAACAGCTGAGCCAGCAGCTTGGAGATGATACCCTGTAAGAATGGGGCACAGTACGCATCCCAAATTAATGCCCATTATATTGTACCTAATTCTCAACCGGTAGAGTGCATAGGTCTGGGAACCAAGGGATGGAAGAAGTAGCCTTGTTCCTGTTGTTCCCAGCAACCCACTCAGAAAATGTGTGCTATCCGAGAGCTTAAAAAGGTCCTATCCAAAGGATAGGCAATCTGAAAGTTACTGGACTTTTTAACACAACACTTAGAAATGAGAAGAAGTGAATGAATTAAAAAGTCTGAGGGAAAATTACTTCCAACCTAGAATGTGATACGTAGCCCAAACTATCAATCAGTGCAAAGGCAGAATGTTCAGAGGTACATGGTCTCAAAAGATTTACCTTCCTTGCAACCTATGTTAGAGAGGTACTAAAAGGTCTATTTCATCAAAATTAAAGTATAACCACGAAAAAAGGAAGACAAAAGATGCAGAGAACCAAAACCTAGCAAAGGAGAGAAGTGGAAAGAACCCTTAGGGTGATAATGAAAAGATGCTCCAGGAGAACAGCCATGCTGCAAGGTTAGAAAACAACCAGTCCAGAAAGAACAGGGTACATGGGGCTCCAGGAAGAAACATCCCCAAGAAAAACAAACAGAAAATACCTGATGTGTTGGTCTATGATGAGAGAAGCTATACAGACTTGTAAGAGTGTATCAGTTAGTGACAGGTACAAAGAAAATCAAGCAAATGAAGAAAATGGGACAATTATTAACTCTAAGAAAAACAAATTTGCACAGGAAATTTCATAGTAGTGTATCTTAGAAATGAAGAAAAAGTAAGGTTCATAATAATTATGAAATAACTATATATAGAGCAAGAGGGAGTGAGGTGGAAAGGGAAGTGGGTGTGTGTGCACACACGTGCGAGCATGTTGATGGAAGTGACAAAAGAGAGTAAAAAAATCCTCACCTTCCACTGAGAGAGGGCAAAAATAAAGAATAAAACAGAAAAAAAAATCAAGAAGTTAACAGTCAAATCATACTGTTTAGAAACATGAAAGTACACATGGGACTACTAATGAGGTGAAAGCAGTCGCCTCTGGGAAGCAGCACTGAGAAGCAGAAAGGTGCCATGTAGGGAACTGCTACTTTTTGTGATAAACCTTGAAGTCCCATTTGTTCGTTTGTTTGTTTGCTTTTCCCCATTTGGTGTTTAAACCATGTGCATTCATTACTTTGAGAAAAGTAAATTTTAAAAAGTTGCATCAAAAATCTGTTCAACTGAATGGTGGGTATTCTGGGTATTTCATGTTACTCTCCTTTTTTGTTTAAAATAATTCCTATTTTGGGGGGTGCCTGGGTGGCTCAGTTGGTTAAGTGACTGCCTTTGGCTCAGGTCATGATCCCGGAGACCCAGGGTCAAGTCCCACATTGGGCTCCCTGCTCGGCAGGAAGCCTGCTTCTCCCTCTCACTCCCCCTGCTTGTGTTCCCTCTCTGGCTGTGTTTCTCTGTCAAATAAATAGAATCTTTTTAAAAAAAAAAACTCCTATTTTTTCAAAGTTCCCTTTCAGTTGTAGAAATTCTCTTAATTCTATATTCAATATAATATTAGTTGCTCCTATTATTTGGAAGAGGAAGAGCATTAAAAAAGTAAAATATAGTGTTCTTTGTGCTAAAGATAAAAAACAATAACTCTGTGGTTTCTAAAGCTTTAAAAAAATCTTAAATTCGAATTACTTTCCTCAAAGGAAAAGGCCTCTAAAATTTACTTCCGAATACTTAATAATAAAAATTTTAGGGGCATCTGGGTGACTCAGTTGGTTAAATGTCTGCCTTTGGCTCAGGTTATGATCCCAGAGTCCCAGAATCGAGCCCTGCATTGGGCTCCTTGCTCAGCAGGGAGTCTGCTTCTCCCTCTGCCCTTCACCCCGCCCATGTTCTCACTCTCTCTCAAATAAATAAATCTTTAAAAAACTGTGTAAGACTGATGAATCACAGACCTGTACCCCTGAAACAGATAATACAATATATGTTAAAAAAATATTAGGGGCGCCTGGGTGGCTCAGTTGGTTAAATGACTGCCTTCAGCTCAGGTCATGATCCTGGAGTCCCCGAATCAAGCCCTGCACTGGGCTCCCTGCTCGGCGGGAAGCCTGCTTCTCCTTCTCTCACTCCCCCTGCTTGTGTTCCCTCTCTAGCTGTGTTTCTCTCTGTCAAATAAATAAAATCTTTAAAGAAAATTAAAAAAAATACATATAATTTTTAAAGAAACCTGGAAAGAAAGTTTCATTTGATATATCAAAAGGAAAGCCAAGATATAATAAACATAACAAGTGAGGAAAAAAATAAGCCACAGAATAATAAATGTAAAGCCCATTTGCATAAAACAAAACCAAACAAAAAAAGATCAAACTCCTTTATACATATGTATATGTACAAATAAATGCAAAAAATACACATAAAAAGAGATCTTGGAGAATATATGCCAAACTCTCAGTATGGTTATATCTGGGGAGGCAAGCGGGATTGGGAATAAAGAAGTCAAATCTGAGACTTCATCTTCATTTGTTCTTGATTAGTGATCAGTATGTATAATAGGAATTTCAAATGGCAAAAAAAAAGATACACATGGTAAAGACAGGTCCACATTAGCCCCAGGTTCCCTTCTGCAAAGGCAACCTCTTAGTACTAGTCTCTTATGTAACATTTTGGCATTATTCCAAATACATGGACTAGTATGTTTACATATGAAACCTAGTTTTTTAAAACTGTAAATGTTATCACACTTGTTATATTGCTCTAACCCTTACTTCTTCCTCTTAAAATAGCTCTTGCCGTAGAAACAATATAAATTATTTCCCACATGCACTTTACCTCCAGTCTGCCTTGCTGGATTTTATACACCACTTGGGGATTCTCCTGCAGTATACTGCCATAGAGCTCACGAAAGTGGGCTATGTTGGGCTTCACAATATTTAACACTTTTGTCTTATCCTCTCCAACCACCATCCGAAAGTCGCCTGGTTAAAACAAATGGAAAAACAAATTTCCCATTGACAGTCCACATCCTCACCTATACAACTATAGCCCCACATTCATCCCATGTTAGTTCAAGATTGCGGCATCCCACATTCAGATCATTTGCTTTTGCTCTTTAAAACTGTGAATAATACGTTACCCAAGGAATGCAGGCATTTGTTTAGGGGAAAACAGAGCCTCTCAAATCATAAAGCCTTTTACGCCGGTTAAAATGCAGTTACCTAACTGCACAAGGTGATCATCATTGAGAAGCTGATTTATTTTTGTTTTTCCAGTGGAGACGCACCCATACTTAAAATCTTCCATCCTGTGAGCAAAACTCTGTGACCAATCATGGAGCTGGGGACTGTGTGTCACCTTAGATGTGTCCTTGCTACTGCTTACTCAGCTTGAACTGTTTTGCTGTGTTTGTGCAATGGCTTCTGAGGCACTTTATGAATATAAAGAATTTCAGTTGTCATTCTTGATAAGGGAAAGAGCCTTCTTACCAGAGGTTTAAGATGAACTTCTGGAAAGCACATACCATTTTTTACATTGCAAGTGGTGAGAAATGAGGAATGTTACACTGGCCTGTGGGATGAACGGAGCTGCAGAATAAACAGTTCTAAAGAACAAAGAGCCACTTCTGATACAAATTTGAGGTGCTCTGGCCTGCTTATGCCATTGACAATTATCAGCAAGATGTAGAGGGAAAACGATAATGAAATGTGAAAATTTGAGGGAATGCCTACTGGGCTAATGTGTTCAAAACAGGCTGGGCACATGTGAGGGCCTCCCAGGTGAAGGCTGGCGAGAGCACCATGACCAAAACCTTTCTTGGACAGGTACAAAGTCATCCAGGAAAGCAGTGAGGTAGCAAGTGTGGGCAGGTACCCCAGGGGCTGACAAACTCCTGGGGATCAGGTGACACTGTAATTCACCATTTGCACTAGGTCGCTTTTGAGGGTGAGGTGGGCATGATGGATAATCATACCACGATAAGTAAAAACTGGGCAAGTGCAAACATATGGTTACCCTTGCCAATTTATTTTCTTGGGGGGTGGGGTGAACAGGGAGGAGGCAATCACTGGAAGTATTATGTGCCACAACAGATATTACTAGAGCAAACTATTGTTTGGTTTTAGAAAAAATACAGATACCCAATACTATGTACTGATCAGTAAGGAATAAAATACGCTGGGTTTTGAAGATTCAGAGGACCAACTTAAGTAACTAGTTTTGTGGAAAGCAGCTGGGGCCTGTAAGCTTCAGGAAAACAAACATAAAAACAGCTTCTGGAACCCAACCTTTGTGACATGAGGTCTGTTTAGGGCAATAAGCAGAAGTAAGTTCCAGTTATAATAAGCTGCCCCAAGGATAAGTAAAGACTGGGCAAATGCAAACATATGGTTACCTTTGCCCCAATATGGACAAACTTATTTTTTCACTATTATTTTATTTCATTTCATTTTATTTTATTTTTAAGAAGATTTTATTTATTTGAGAGAGAGAGAGAATGTGATGGCAGAGAGAGATCAAAAGAGGCAGGAGGGGTAGAGGGAGAAGAAGGCTCCCTGCTGAGCAGCGAGCCAGATGTAGGGCTCAATCCCAGGACCCTGGGATCATGACCTGAACCAAAGGCAGATGCTTAACCGACTGAGTCACCCAGGCATCTCTTTTCACTATTATTTTAAAGGGAAAGAGAGTTCCATAGTTAAATCCTGGGAAATTGGATTTCCTCTCACATAATACAAACTGGTAAAATCCTTCCGAAAGCAGTAGATGAAACAACCTCATCTCTAGAGAGAAAGCCTAAAGAAACAGACCCGGAGTTCCAGAGGTAATATTGGCTGAGCATCTGGTAAGGGCCAGGCACTGTTGCAAGCGCTTTGTTGTATTACTTCATTCATTCATTCATTCATTCATTCATTCATTCATTCATTTATTTTTTAAGATTTTATTTATTTGACAGAGAGAAACACAGCCAGAGAGGGAACACAAACAGGGGGAGTGGGAGAGAGGGAGAAGCAGGCTTCCCATTGAGTAGGGAGCCCGATGTGGGACTCGATCCTGGGTCTCCGGGATCATGATCTGAGCCAAAGACAGTCGCTTAACCAACTGAGTCACCCAGGCGTCCCGTATTACTTCATTTAATGCACACATCCCTGTCCTCTGATAGATATCTATTCTATCTCCATTTAGCATCAGGGAAACAAAGATGGAGATGAAGTCACCTGACTGAGACTTCCCAGTAAGTGAATACACTGCATACATATGACTGTTCAAAGAGGCACTATTTATAATACTGAAACACTGGAAGCAGCCCAAATGTCCAACAACAGCGGAATGGATAAGTTACGACGGTACTGCCACACCTTACCCCAGAACAGTGTGTAATCATTAAACATTAGAATAATCACACATGGAAAGATGGGAAATGATCATATAATAGTAAGAAACTAAGATACAAAAGTACAACAAGAAAACAACTTGGTATAAAAAGGTAAAATAAGTAAAAAAGGTTACATAAAAATGTTTTTACTCTAAAAAGTGCACATTTATCGTGGGCTTTTTTTGGGAGTGCACACTTTTCACTGTTAACTTGTTTAGTCCTGGCAAAGTCTCCTAAAGAAGGTACTGAGTATTCCCAATTTTATAGATAAGCTGAGATGCAAAGGTATAGCCACCTCTCAGTATCAGGATAGTGACATATTAGGTGACTAGTATTACTCTACTTTGCAGTTTTCTTCCATTTATCTCACTTCCATAATGTTGGCTTATTACTTCTAGCATTTTTAAATAGATGCATGGGGTGCACAGACGTGCCAACTAGGCAAATGTGTGTGGAGAGGCAGCTGGGTTAACTTTCAATCGTGTAAATCCTTGGGCTTTTATTTAGAGCCTATAAATGGATTCTATCAATCTTGGAAGGGATAAAATGTCATCCAACTTTGAATCCAACATGGCTGGCTTTGAAGTGAAACATCAGTTTCTATCACCGTTGAGTTCTAAACATGCATGTCGTTTTTTTTCTTCTTGTACTTTCAACAAGGGTTCTTACATTTTAGATAGTAACTTTCTAAGACTGGGTGTATTTTATCAAAATGTAAAAGCAAACTAATCCAAAGCCTCCCCCAAAGAGCATCTGCATGTCATGATTAAAGGGCCTGAAAATACTCTGGGCTCTCTGAGAACAAGGACTGGGGTTTATTCATCCTGTATCTCCAGCTCCTTTTGCACTGCCTGGCACGTGGAAGGCACATCAATAAATGTCTGCTGAATTAAATTTCTTCAACCGTTGTGCAGCAGAACTAGCTCAGCCACAGGGAACAGCAAGCAAATAGGCTCACTACCCATTGCTTCAGAACAAAATGAATAAAATTGTGGGCACAGCATGACCCAGCATTTTGGTCATAAGAATCAATTTTTCTTACCTTCAGAGATGTTTGCAATAAAACACAGGGATTGAGAAAAACTGACTGCTGACTTTTATTTTATACCTCTACTGGTAAGTTTAACTCTTGATTACTTGAGCCAGAAAACTGCCACTCTAATGACAATGGGTAACCCAAAGGATAATTTCTCTCCTTGAAATGAAATAAATCCAGAGGATGGTAAAGCATCTGTAGCTGGCCTGCTCTCTGACTCCAGCATGCTACTTATGGCTAGGGGCCTTATTAGGAACCTGGGCGGCTGCACTGTCCAGTGGGAAAGGTCCTGATTTTCAAGTCTGGCTCTGGCAGTGTTCCAGGGTGACTGGAAATTAACCCCTCTGAGTCAGTTTTCTTATCTGTAAAATGGCTGTAACCATCACACTGACCTCACTAGGTTATTTTTATTTTTTTAAAAGATTTAATTTATTTATTTAGCAGAGAGAGAGAGCTAGAGAGGAAACAAGAGCAGGGGGAGTGGGAGAGGGAGAAGCAGGCTCTCCACTGAGCAGACCCCGATGTGGGGGTTGATCCCAGGACCCTGGTATCACGACCTGAGCTGGAAGGCAGACATTTAACAACTGAGCCACCCAGGTACCCAGGTTATTTTTAGATTTAAATGAGTTACGGTAGTAGTGAATGCTTTGTAAATAGTAAAGCAGACAGTACTGTTGCTATGATATGCATATGGGATGGGAAAGGACAGGGGGTAGAGGAAGCCCTAAGTCTTTGAAAATAAAAATTGGCTAACTTGTTCCCTTTTAAACTCATTGCAACACTGCGGTTATTTCAGTTCAATAAATATTTGGGTGGCTAGTAAGTACCAGGAGCTATGCCAGATATTGGAGACATGAAGATATTTGCCTTACCTGAGGCAGGAAGTGCTATGAAAACAGATAATTTCAGTGTGGATTACACAAGTAGGTATTTCTTATGTAGTACTGTTTAAGAACAGTAACCCAAACTGGAGGTCAATTATGGCAGAATAATATTCATTTTTAAAAAAGATTTATTTACTTATTTGAGAGAGAGAGAGTGTACGCGCACACCAAGGGGTACAGGCAGAAGGACAGAAATGCAAGGCAACTCCATGCTGAGCTCAGAGTCTGGTGGGGACTTGATACAACCCTAAGGTCATGACCTGAGCCAAAATCAAGAGTCAGATGCTCAACCGACTGAGCCATCCAGGCATCCCAAATAATACTTATTTTTATTTTTTATTATTTATTTATTTTTTTAAGATTTTATTTATTTGACAGAGAGAAACACAGCCAGAGAGGGAACACAAGCAGGGGGAGTGAGAGAGGGAGAAGCAGGCTTCCTGCCGAGCAGGGAGCCCGATGTGGGACTCGATACCGGGTCTCCGGGATCATGACCTGAGCCGAAGGCAGTCGCTTAACCAACTGAGCCACCCAGGCGCCCCTCAAATAATACTTATTTTTTTTTTTTAAGATTTTATTTATTTATTTGACAGAGAGAGAGAGATCACAGTAGGCAGAGAGGCAGGCAGAGAGAGAGGAGGAAGCAGGTTCCCCGCCGAGCAGAGAGCCCGATGTGGGCCTCGATCCCAGGACCCTGAGATCATGACCTGAGCCGCAGGCAGAGGTTTTAACCTGCTGAGCCACCCAGGTGCCCCAAATAATACTTATTTTTAAAAAAGATTTTATTTATTTATTTGACAGAGAGATCACAAATAGGCAGAGAGGCAGGCAGAGAAAGAGGGGGAAGCAGGCTCCCTGCTGAGCAGAGAGCCCGATGTGGGCCTTGATCCCAGGATCCTGAGATCATGATGGGAGCCGAAGGCAGAGATTTAACCCTCTGGCCACCCAGGCGCTCCTTACATTTGACTCTTATATCCATGATCCATTCTGAGTTAATTTTGTGCAGTGTGAGAAAAGGGCCCAAAGTCATTCTTCTGTATGTGTACAAAACAATACTTATTGTAGCATAGATGACTAGGACAGTATTTCTAGGAGGCAGTCTACCACACCATTCAAAATACATTCCCCAAAATATCTCCATGGCTGCAGAAAAGACCCCATATCACACCACTTGCATGTGGAAGACAATGAGATAAGAATAAATAGCTTTGGGGTGCCTGGATGACCCAGTCAGTTAAGCATCTGACTTCAGCTCAGGTCATGATCTTGGGATCCTGTAATACAGCCCAGCATCCGGCTCCCGACTCAGCAGGGAGTTTGTTTCTGTCTCTCCCTCTGCTTCTCCCTCTAATTGTGAACTCCTCCTCAGAGAAATAAAACCTTTAAAAAAAAAAAAAAAGAGTGAACAGCTGATGCACGTGGTGATATAAATTTGAATCACGTTTTCTTTTTCACACTTTGGTGAACACAAAATGGATGAGTGTAGAAAGGGAAGGGGAGGAATCAGGTTGACGGTATTGGTTCAAGAAGGAAACAATATTAGTCATTCATCCATTCATTCATTACGTATTTCCTAAACACCTATAATGTGTCAGGTACCACTCTAAGGACTGGAGTTGCAGTGAGCAAAACAAGATAAAAATTTCTGCCCTTTACATTCTAGGAGTGGAACAAAGACCAAAGAAAAACCAACTAACAAGCAAATAAAAATAATCAGTATTTCAGACAGTGTTATGAAGAGAACACAAACAGAGCAAGATGACAGTGGGGCGTGGGGGGGCAGCTAGGGAGGGATGTGAGCCACTCACCTAGGGACAGCCTGTCCCAGGTATGGGCCAGGAATGACACTCACCACCATAGACTTCTGTAGATAAGCAAAGGGTTCCAGAACCAGATCACCTATACTTAAATCCTAGCTAGCTTGATGTCCGGGACGTGGGTGATCCGCCCCTCCCGCCATGCCCAAGCCACCAGGAATTTTGATGGAGGTACCCGTGAATGTGAATGAAAGCCCCTCTGGGCTTTCCCCACCTAGAATCCGGAAAGCCACTTATCCTGTGGGCCAGGTGCTTATCCAAGACATATAGTTCCATTTAATCCTCCTCCTGCTAATCATATCTCTGTATCTCTTATCTGTATTCCTTGATCCCTCTGCCTCAATGGTCTCAACTTCTGTGAGTTTAAGCAATCACTCTGTGCCCCGCAGTAACAATACTAATCCTGTCTCTAGGGTGGGTGCAAAAGCAGTTAAAGATTTAACTGCACCACCCAACTTCCTCACTTGGGAATAATAAAAGACCGGGACCCTTGATAGACAGAGGGAGACTGAAAGAGAAGCAGAGAGAAGCTAAAGTAGAGAAACAGAGATAGAGCAAGAGATAGAGAGACTGAGAGAGAAAGACAGAGAGCCTGTGCAGAGAGACGCAAAGGCAGAGAGAGCGAAGCAAGAGACGGAGAGCAAGAGATGGAGAGACAAAGCAAGAGAGATGGGGGGAGAGAGAGAGAGACAAAGCGAGAGACAGAGACAGCAAGAGACAGACAGAGAGAGACAGAGAGCAAGAGATAGACTGAGACAGAGAGACAGCAACAGAGAGAAACAGAAACACAGAAGCAGAGAGCACGGTAGACAGAACCAACTGTTTGCCTAAAGCTAGATTGATGTAACTAAAAAGCTTTAAATACAGAACCCTAAAGACACAGTTTTCAGGATAGGAGATCCCCACACCACTCTTCGCGTCCGGTCTCCTCATTTTATCGCCGACTATGTCACCACCTTCGGGGAACCCTGACTGACTGTTGCCAGGGCCAGCTCCCGGCAGCTTGGTACTCATAAGCTACCTGACCCAAGACAAGCTATTTAGCTCATCTAGGCTTCAGTATCCTCAAATGTAAAATGGAAGCAATAACAGTAGGTAGCTTTAAAGATGCAGGAATTAAATGAGTTAATAGATGTAAAACAGAATAATACCTGACACACAGTAAGTAATCCATAAACATTAGGTATTATTGACGATTAATATCCCTTCTGGAGTACTGCATTCTCAGAAATTAACCAGTGACTGAGCACAGAGTTCCAACTGAGCCTTCAGCAAAAGCTCGTTTGCCAAGCATAGAGAAATATGCTTCCAAATTACTGTCACAGTCAATCTCTAATACTCAGTAATCCAATGACATTGCTTGCAAGGTTTCAGATGGTGTGACTCGTGCAATAAATCTTAATAGCTCCCCAGAGAAAAAGTTTCTTTACTAGCTTTTATTAGGATCCAGAAATGAGGATGTTTACTCACACTTCAGAGGGCTGGCACCCAATTCTAATTTTTTTTCTCTAAGAATCACTTAACTGGCAACTTCCTCGCTTTGTCTTATTCCTAGAAGTAGCTGAGCTTGGGTTCAGACAATCTGGCATTGAAAGAAACCCATTCTCTCTCTTACACAAGAGTGCTTGAAGGTGTTTTTCACTCTGGTAAGGACAGGAAAGGGCCAAATGAATCCACCTGATGTAATGAATTCTAATGCCTGCTAATTTTTGTCAATATGTCACAAGTTTTGTAATTCTTATAAACTGACAGCAAAATTCCGTTTTGGAGAACAGGAAGTAAGTGGCCCCCTCAACCCCCTTCCCCTACCAAAGTAATTTCTCCAAGGTGAGATTCACAGCACTGGCATTAATGATAAATGGAGTGTCTATCTATCACTGAATGAGCACATAATGGTATCTCAACCTAAGAAAAGACTGTATGGCCAAGAATAATATGTTAACAGTAATAAATAATAATAGCAATCATTTTCTAAGCATCAAATATCAAAGGGGTATGATTTTAGGGACTTTTATCTATATTATCTTATTGAAAACCGTATTACAAGACAGTTACTCTGTTTTACAGATAAGAAAACGGGCTCCGAAAAGTTCAAGCCCTTCTACAAAGCCAGTATTCAAACTCAGGTCTGACTATGGTCTTTCCCTTTTCTTTGTTTATTACGTCAAGTGGCTGCGTGAGTACAAACACAGTCTAAAATAACAATGGATAACACTTACTGAGTATTTACTATGTGCCAGCCACTGTGTTAAGCACTCTACATGTATGATTTATTTATTTATTTTTAAAAGATTTTATTTATTTATTCGACAGAGAGAAACGCAGCCAGAGAGGGAACACAAGCAGAGGGAGTGAGAGAGGGAGAAGCAGGCTTCCGCCGAGCAGGAAGCCCGATGCAGGGCTCGATCCTGGGTCTCCGGGATCATGACCGAAGCCGAAGGCAGTCGCTTAACCAACTGAGCCACCCAGGCACCCCAGTATGATTTATTTTAATCCATGTAAAATCCTTCCTTAGAGATGAAGAAACTGAGTCACAAGGACCTAAGAAACTTGCCTGAAACAAAAAATTAAGAGTACAGCCAGGTTTAGAACCCAGACCTCTGACTCTAGAGCCCCGGCTTTTAAATACTTCCCTAATTCTGCCTTCCATGAAATAACAGAATGTTTAAAAAAAAAAAAAGCAGCAGGGTACAAAATAAGATATTTAACTTAAGAAGTTAAGGGCTGAATGTCAATTCATCTCATAAGAATTTGTGCACTTTGCTGAGATGCTACTCTAGTTCAAGGCCTCATCGCCGTTCACGCTGTCTATCCAGGCAACAAAGATGGGCAGTGTGCCTACTCTGTGCCACAGCACTGTTCCAGAGGCCGAGGGTGCGAGGCTGGCTAGACACAGGCACAGTCCTAACTAGAGCCCTTTCTGCCTAGATGGCTCTCATGTGGGCTCTCCTTGTGGGGTCCTTATCCATTGGTGCTCAGTTCACATGTCACCTCCCACTGAAGCCTTCCCTGGTTACACTAACATAGCCATGTTCACCTTCCTCCCTTGTTCTAGCACTGCCACAAAGTTTGCTGTCTGACTTTTCTACTGGAATGAAAGCCCCGCAACAGCAGGAGACGATGCCCACCTGATTTACTTCCTTCATTCACAGAGGTTAAAGAGTGCTTAGCATAGGAGACTCTCGTCCTTATTTGCTCAATACGTAAGACTTTCCCCTGTTTTTAGTCTCTCTCCCTCCTGCACAGTGCTGGCAAATGATCTTTCTACAGCAACAAATCTCATGCCATCTCATAATGCTTGGAACCTCTGTGGCTCCCAGTTGTGTATGGGATGTCAAATTCCAGTCTCATTTGACTTTGTATTCAATGTCTTGTCTGCCTGGCCAGGGCCGAACTTCTCCAAAATACCTGAGAAGCAATGAAGTTAAACAGTGAAGAGCATGGGCTACGGTTCCAGCTCCACCACCCACAAACCTACTAGACAAATTTGGGTCTTTGTTTTCTCATCTTAAAATAGGGCAATAACTCAGCATGCACATCAAAGGAGGACTGCAAGGATTAAACTAGTTATGAGACCAAAAGTATTGAGAGTTGTTCCTGGCACGTAACAATAAGAGCCATTTTCTTCTACCAGGAGCCATGGACTTCAGTCACATCCATCTATTCCTTCTTCCCTCAGTAAGCCGTGTTCCTTCATACTCTCTGCCTTTTCTGTATGTGTTGTTTTTTACGTCTATCACTGACTCACCATGACTGCATGTTTATTAATGTGAAGCTCTTTAGAGCAGAAATTATAGCTTTAATTCTTCATGAGGTATGGGACGCTGATTCATTTGATAAATGTTAAACCAGGATCATTATGTAAAATTAGTCATTTTAATAGTTTGTACTTACATGAGAAAGGTCAAGGTGACCCTTTAAAGCTCATTTGGTTTTCCTTTTCTGTTTACTTAAATGCTGACTTCTAAGAATAACTGAAGGATTAGAAAGCTTTCTCCTCCCCAATTTTGCAGGCTCTCATCTTCCACCTACTCCTTTCTCACCATCTTTTACAACAATAATGTCATCAATACCAACCCTCAAGGCAGTCAAAGTGATCCTTAAATACTATATAAAATGTAAGGGCTTATTATTACTACTAGTGATACAGACAGATCTTGCTCCTGCCTGTAGCTGCTGGCAGGAACTTGTCCAATAACATGGAGAGATGCTGTTTCTTGTCTCTCCATCTTCACCCCCTTCCAGGGAGAAATGCTGACCTATGGCAGATTAGGGGCAACGCATTATCTCTCAAGTGGAAAATAAACGTCAAACTTGTAAATAAAAATGAGATTGGTGGGTCATTTGTACTTTGGAAAATTCTGGGGGCTTGAGAGGTTTGCCGACAGGATAAAACCCAAATGGTTCAAGGATACTGGGTTCTCAGAAGTCTCGGAAAGGGAGGAGGAAAAGCCTGCCTTTCAACATATGACCTGGGGCAGGCCTCACACCTATGAAAGGCATCTACCTGCAGGGCCTACATCCTTTCCTAATCTCATTATTCTACTCTAATTTCATTATATTATGGAGTAGGTAACCATTAATTATAGTGTCATGGCTTAGGAACATCATATACTGTTGTCTTGGTGGAAAAGTATGTTCCCAGTTCAACACAACTGGCTTATAGAATGCTTTTTAGAAAATGTCAGTGGAGCCTGGGTGGCTCGGTTGGTTGAACAACTGCCTTCCGCTCAGGTCATGATCCCGGAGACCCAGGATCAAGCCCCGAGTCGTGCTCCCTGCTCATCGGAAAGCCTGCTTCTCCTCTCTCACTCACCCTGCTTGTGTTCCCTCTCTAGCTGTGTTTCTCTCTGTCAAATAGATGGAATCTTAAAAAAAAAGAAAAAAAAAGAAAATGTCTTATTCATAAACTGGGGACTGCAGAGAGTTGGAATCAGTTCCCTCTGGAGAGGATGTGCCAAGTATTGTGTCCTAAGTTTTGCAGTAAAAAGAAGCCAACCTCAGTGAAATGAGTAATGTAGGATCCTTGGCTAAATTCTCAGATCCAAATCTGGGTTAAGCAATAAATAATATCATGGCAAGGGAGCAAGAGGAGATGAGATGAGAAATGGAAGAAACTGGAAGCCGAGAAAGCCAGAGTCAGGAGCACCAAGGTCAGGACCTGTGTCTTAGGAAGCAACTCTCCCAATCTGCCCTTCTCCCAGAGCTCAGGGGGGGCTCCTTGCCACTACAAGATCTGAGGTCAGACATCAGCACATTAGAGGGCCCTCTCTGCCTATCCAAGGTAAAGGTGGCCCTCCTCAGGACTTTTCTTCTCCTTACTGCACTTACTGCTCTCTGAAATGACATTTCTGCTTCTTTACTGTCTGTCTCTGCCTAAGGGAACACGAACTCTGAGAGGAGTCTTACTCATGTCAGGCTCACCAGTGTATACTCAGGGCCTAGCACAGTGTGTGGCACATGGAAGGCACACAGGAAATATTTGTTGAACAAATAGGGTTGTTGTGGGAGGATTCAATGATGGAATCAATGATCAATTTATCTATATATCTATCCCCCCGCCCTAGCCTTATCTACTTACCCACCCACCTACTGTGTCTGGTGTCTGGTATAGCACTGCTACATACCAGACCTTCATAAAAACTGTAAAAGTAGCAAAACAGACAATGATACTGTTATGAGTCAGCAAGCACTCACTGAACACCTTGTACATGTCTCATAGCACTGGAGAAACCAGGAGTGTAAAACACAGCACTTCCAGGAGGCAAAGCAAAAGTTAGCTAAAGATTGATAGCAGCTTGCATGCTAACTTGAAGTTGGCTAATAGGTAAAGGCAGTTATGCCATTCAAGAAACTTCCTTAGTCAATGTTCAGAATTTATAGGAACTCCTAGAATCTACCTGAC
Source organism: Spilogale gracilis (assembly GCA_004023965.1). Taxonomy (NCBI): domain Eukaryota; kingdom Metazoa; phylum Chordata; class Mammalia; order Carnivora; family Mephitidae; genus Spilogale; species Spilogale gracilis. The sequence goes on along the minus strand of PITA01020850.1, from coordinate 8,580 downwards.
ACTATGCTGATGTCAATCACAGGGGAGGAAAGGGAGGAGTGGCAGTAGTGTGAACAAAGGAGAAATTGGCTCGACATCGTTCTCCCACAAAGTTAACTCTTCATAAAAGGTTTTGGGTCTTATCTTTTTTCACAGGGGAGCAAGGGAAGGGGGTCACCCTAATAGGGCACCCCCTTTCTCCACATGTTGCACACAGACCCATTCATTCCAGTACCCAGCCACAGCAGCTTCTGCCTCTCCATTTCCTGTTGAAAGGCAGGGATGCTGCCATGTGGCGCTGGAAGTGCCAAGACCAAGGTCATGTCTGTCACTTCCTTTCTCTCCAGTGTTGCAACTGCAGCTGTAGTCCTGCTAGCTGCATTTTGGGAAAAAAACTGGAGAACAAGGCCTTTACAGTCTCTTTCAGCATTATAGTCCCATGAAATTTTATCTGTACAGGGATTCAGAAAATGAGTAAACTGCTTTTGCAATATCTTTACCACAGAGTTCTTTGACTCACACTAAAAAGTTGGGAAAGAAGGTATTTATTTAAGACAGTGGTTTCAAACTGTTTTTTAAGTAACAGACTACTTTTTTTGTAAGTAAAAATTTACATGGATCCTTAATATATTAAACGGGAAGGGTAGCTCTGCTCTGGTTGCAGCTAGGATGAGGTGCCAGGGGCTCTATCCTCTCAGCTTCCCCCTTTCCCTTTGAACGGGGCCCTGATATCTTTGAGGAACACACTGGTCTAAGGAGAAAGGGAAAGGAAGTTAAGATTCAGATACATAAACTACTGAATGGGGAAGAAGGGAAAGCTTTTCCTTAATGGGCCAGGAGAGGTGGACTTGGAAGGTTGCCACTGTGTAACCATCATAGTAAAGACTGGTTGGAGCAAGAATCATCAATGAATGCTTGACCTAGGAAAGTTTGATATGAAACAGGAGATTTGTGTGATCTTCAAATGTCTCCCCATGGATTGCTTAGAAGAGAAAAAAAAACTCTGTTATCAGGGCACAGACATCACTGGTCTGAGACTTCAAAATGTGAATGTCATGTAAGACAAAGAAAGGCTAAGGAAGTGTTCCAGATTAAAAGACAGAAGACAGGGCCATCTTAATAAATATTATCCATGACTGGATTGTGTACATGTGGGGGAAAGAACATCACTGGGACTACTGAGAACATATGGACCATGGATAAAAGTACTGTATCAGTGTGAAATTTCCTGACTTTGGTAACTGTGCTGTGGTTATGGAAGAGAATGTCTTTGTACTTGGGAAACATATATTGGAAATATCTGGCCTGAAGAGGACAGGATATGTGTGAGCTACTCTCAAATAGTTCAGGAAAAAAAAATACATGGTACAATATTTACAAGTACATAGAGGGCAGTGGTTTTCTTAGTGGGACTGCTACAGGAGCATCAACATCACCTACTTGCTAGAAATACAAATTCCTAGGCTCCACCCCAGACCTGCCAAAGCAGCTGTGTGGGGGTGCACCCAGTACCTCCAAGGGGATTCGGGTGTGTGCACACTTGAGTTAGAAAACAAAGGGACAGGGGCGCCTCGGTGGCTCAGTCATTAAGCTGCTGCCTTCGGCTCAGGTCATGATCCCAGAGTCCCAGGTTCAAGCCCCGCATCGAGCTTCCTGCTCTGCAGGTGTGCTTCTCCCTCTCTCATTCCCCTTGCTTGTGTTCCCTCTCTAGCTGTGTTTTGCTCTGTCAAATGAATAAATAGAATCTTTATTAAAAAAATAAAAAATTAAAAGAACCACCCGGACAAAGAGGACGATAACATAAATGTGATGAAACATTAAAATTGGCAAAGCCAGGGAAAGGGCCTATGGGAGTTCTCTGTACTATTATTGAAAATTTTCTGTCAGTTAGGAATTGTTTCAAAATGAAAACGAATAGTAACAGACTACCCTGGGGTGATTTATATATAGACAAGGAGAGGAAGAGCTCTTGGAGGCAAGGAGCAAATCCTGGGGTTCCTGCAGGCCCCTGCAGAGAAAGTGGTGGGATCCAGGAGCAGGGGTGCTACAGCTCGAGCAGGGAGTCAGAAGCAGGTGTTTGTAGGCATGGTCTCCAAACAGCGCATCTCCTTCCTGCAGAAAAGGTGAGCACCAAGTCTACTAACCTGAATAAGAGAGTCCAGCGATCTCTATGAAGAGGTCTTCTTCAGAAAAGCTTTCAGGGAGCATGAGGAAAGCTGTGGTCACAGCACTCTTCAGATTTTTATCGAGGGCTGACCTAAGAGCAACATTTTCATTCATTGCTATGATTTTCACCTGCAAAAAAGCAGAACATTTAGAAGAAAAATGTCAAAGTGGACTACTGCTCAAGCTGCGGGTTCAAACTCTGCCTTTGGCTCAGATCACTCTCTCAGGGTCCTGGGATCAAGGCCCGCATCGGGCTCTCTGCTCAGCAGGGAGCCTGCTTCCTCCCCTCTCTCTGCCTGCCTCTCTGCCTACTTGTGATCTCTCTCTCTGTCAAATAAATAAATACAATCTTTAATAAAAAAAATACACATTGTTCCAGTCTGTTCTGAGATTCTCTGTTTTGAAGATTGCACTGTAGTTAAGAAAGTGTCCAAGACCCAGCTCCATGTCTTACTAGCTCTGTGTCTATGGCCATAATTCCTTAACAGTAAAATGGGGTTAATAACAGAATCAAATCGATAAGGTTGTTGGTTAGATTAAATGAGATACTGCATACAACCCTTAGCTGAAGTAAGCTTTCTTCCGTATCTCTGGGCACAGTGTAAGAACTTCCATAGGCCAGAGGTTCTCACCTTTAGCAAGTATTAACAATCACTCGGGAGAGCTTGTTGAAGGCCTATTATTAGGCCCATCCCCCAGCATTTCTGACTCAGGAGGCCTGAGTCAGTTCTGAAAATGTACATTTCTAACAAGTTCCCAGGTGGTCAAGGAACCACATTTTGAGAACCACTGCTCTCAGATATGTATTTAGAAGTAGAAATGCCACATGGCTCTTCAGAGTGGTTGTGTCCCAGTATGATCTTTTTAAACCATCAGGCTACTTTTGACTGACTGTCTATAAACGAGGAAAGCGTCTGCAAACCTGTAATAAGGACTGTCACCTATCTGAAATGTATCCACTTTCTGTAAACCATTTAGTGCTCTCACCAAATCTTCTCCAATTCTATAAAATAGGGCTTAAGCTGCCTTTTATCTGTCAAATAAAAATGATTTCTTTTCTTTTTATTTTTTTAAAAGATTTTATTTATTTATTTGACAGAGAGAAAGATCACAAGTAGACAGAGAGGCAGGCAGAGAGAGAGGAGGAAGCAGGCTCCCTGCTGAGCAGAGAGCCCGATGCGGGCCTTGATCCCAGGACCCTGAGAGAGTGATCTGAGCCAAAGGCAGAGGCTTTAACCCACTGAGCCACCCAGGCGCCCTAAAAATGATTTCTGAGAAAAATTAAGATGGCACTAAAAGACATATACTATCAGAAACTAAATTAAAATTTTATTAGACAGCAAGGATAAAAGATGATGCATGTCTCAAAGTAATTTCTTCTTTTAATGGTCAAAAACAGTATTATAAAACATAACTATTTTATTAACTTAAGAACCTAACTTCTATCTTTTACCTTTTGTCCCTATTTTTTTCCTAAGGGAATATTTATAATATCCAAACCTCTCATATGGTATAAGCCATTTTATTCAATACTACCAACTCCTACCTTGTAATTACAGCACTTAATAGCCCCTAATTAAGCCTTTCAGCACTTGGGTGAGTTTAGCATTATTGCAATCATCTGCAGAAAGGAAAACCAAGGTGCAGTCCAGTAGCATGACTTGCCCAATGTTGCATAATGAGTTGATGGCAAAAATCAGGGTAACACCCTTATACTTGGCAGATATAGCTGTAAATTTTTTGAATTATTCTCATGCATTCAGTGAAGGATTTGTTCTGGTTAACTTTTTTGTTGTTGTTCTGGTTAACTTCTTATCTTGAAAGATGATTAAAAGAAATGTTAAGTTCCTATATAACTCCTATATTCATTCCTTGAATAACTTTCCCAAACTTTGTATTCCATATAGAATCACGTGTTTAGGAGGGCAATCTCATCTTACTAATGGGGAAACTGAGGGCCAGAGGGTTAAAAGATCTTCCCTTGAGAAGTAGTGGCACACCAAAAGAGGGCCCAGGCCCCTGCTTTATCCAGAGCTTTTTCTACAACCCTGCGAAGTCTATTTACTCCTCAATTCCTGTTCTTCATCTTCATTCACCAGGTCCTGCTCAAAAATTCTTCATCCTCTCTCTTTTTGGTGGCTTTTACAGAAACTCAATGAAAACAGAATTATTCTGAGATGCTAACAAATCAGAATAAGTCTGGGGAAATTTTCCTATTCAACACTTGTTCTCCAAGAAAGCTGTTCTGCTTCGGTTGGAAAAAAGCAGGTTATTTGCTATTTAAGGTTAAGAGTAAAAATAAAAGCGTCCTTACTCAACGGAAAAATGTCAATTCAGAAGACTCTGCTACTGTGCCGATCTGGCTCTCCAATGTAAGGTGACCTAGGCACTTGTCTCAGCAGCGCTGTTATTTGTGGTTCAAAGTAAAGCCAGTGAACTCTTGGGACACTGCCAGAGAGGCCTGGGAAAAAAAGAAAGTCCTCCCATTTGTGAATAGCTGTTTGTATCTTACTGGGAATGCCCCCCTGAACCACATAGATAGCATTAACACTACTGCCAAGGGGAAAATCGTTATGGAGAGAGGAAGGGGTAGAGCTTGAAGGGACTTTCAAAAGCTCAACTTGAGAGATTTGTGGGTACCTTTCAAGATAGAAAAAAGAGTCACACATGGTCTCCTCTATAATACAGTCACATGGAGACAGTCCTTGAATTGCAAACAGTGAAGTCATAGTCACAAAGAACAAAGCCCCACCTAGTGTTCAAACACCCAACCAGTAACCAAATGACACTTCCCCTAGAAGTTTTCCATTCTCAATGACAAGAAATGTTAATTTTTCTAAACGGTCACTGCTTGAGGACCAAGAAGAAACCCCGAACATTCAAGTTGGATGAAACCTTATCATCTACCTGTTGGACGGTGGATTCTTCCAGGACCAGCAATGTGGTGTTATTTTTTTATTCCTTTAGCTCCCACAGAGAAGAAACTTAGTTGTCTTTGAATAAGTAAATTAACGGCTCATATTTTGCATTTCAAAGGCTAGGGGCACAAACATTTGCTTACAGCTGAGCAGCGCCAAGACCTCTAAGTCAGGTTTTCCAAATCTCTTTCAGGGATCTTTAATACCACTGGGATTTTTCTAGCCACAAAAAGTAAATCAATGAAGTTACGATATAGTAATAATTGCAAAACTGTGAATATACTAAAAACCACTGTACATTTTAAATGGTTGAACTGTATGGTACGTCAATTATATCTCAATAATATATGTTATACAAACACTATACTACTAGCAAAAAAAAGAGAAAAAAATACTGCAATGAATACATTAAATTAAAATCCTCTTAACAAGGTAGCAAAATGCTATTGCATGTCAACGAGAGTGCTTTAAAAATTCAAAGCAAATTATCTATTAACTATAAACAAGATGAAATACAAAAGTCCAGACTTAGGTTAAATAAATTAGGGAAATGACTATTAATATTTCTTTAGAGTTCTTTTGACTTAAAAAAGAACTGGCCACAAGATTCTATTAAATAGTTTAAATTTCATGACTCTTTCCTTGAAAGATGACTTGGTAAGTAACTCAGAAACTTAAAGATGCACTTATCTTTAAATAAACATGACTTATCTAACCTCAATTACACGGTAAGTTAATGGTAAAGTATAATAGAAATTTAATTTACACTCAATTTTTCCCCAGAAATGTCCATCTTTATAAGGCAGATTTATATATTAAAATATCACTAATAAACTTTATTTTTTCGAACAGTTTTAGAGTCATAGCAAAACTGACTGGAAAATACAGAGTTCCCATACACCCTCTGTATATATATATATATATATATTTTTTTTTTTTTTTAAAGATTTTATTTATTTATTTGACGGAGAGAAACACAGTGAGAGAGGGAACACTAGCAGGGGGAGTGAGAGGGAGAAACAGGCTTCCTGCTGAGCTGGGGGCCTGATGCGGGGCTCGATCCTGGGTCTCTAGGATCATGACCTGAGCCGAAGGCAGTCGCTTAACCAACTGAGCCACCCAGGTGCCCCTGTATATTCTTTTTAAAGACTTCAATTGAGAAATTTTGTTCTATTTGCAATATGGAAGATCATTTTATAGCTGTAAACAATATAATTTAAAATACCTCCTTCTTGGGGCGCCTGGGTGGCTCAGTCATTAAGCGTCTGCCTTTGGCTCAGGTCATGATCCTGGAGACCCGGGATCGAGCCCCACATCAGGCTCCCTGCTCGGCGGGAAGCCCGTTTCTCCCTCTCTCACTCCCCCTGCTTGTGTTCCCTCTCTCACTGTGTTTCTCTCCGTCAAATAAATAAAACCTTAAAAAAAAATACCTCCTTCTTTTAAAACATATAAAAACAAAGAATTTGGGGCGCCTGGGTGGCTCAGTTGGTTAAGCGACTGCCTTCGGCTCAGGGCATGATCCCGGAGTCCTGGGATCGAGTCCCACATCGGGCTCCCTGCTCAGCAGGAAGCCTGCTTCTTCTCCCTCTCTCACTCCCCCTGCTTGTGTCCCCTCTCTGACTATGTTTCTCTCTGTCAAATAAATAAATTTAAAACAAAACAAAACAACCCCAAAGAATTTGTATTCATATTCTCACAATTGCAAGATCATCTTATTTTTTTTGTCCCCAAGACTACCAACCCTTTCTTTTCATGAGATTTGTTCATGTTTGATTACTATTTGCTGCCACCTAGTGGTAAAAAAAATCATTGGTTTCAAGATCGTTACCACTGACAACTCTCTGGTTAGCAGTGATTTCCATGGACAGGGAAGGAGAATGCTAATGGGTGAAAGGGTTAATTCACCCATTTATAATTTTTTATTTTATTTTTTACCGTGTGTTATGTTCAAAAATTTCAAATGAGTCTTAAGATAGCCTAATTTTCTTGAGTTATTAGCTTAATAAGCCTAAAGAACAATGTTCTCAGTAACATTTTCTTTTTTAAATTAGCTAAGAAATGCAGTTTTTATCAAGATGAGTGTAGCAACTATTACTTGTCTTGAGTTGCTGTTTTTATTTTATCAGAATATGTGACATTTAGATGAAATCTGAGGTCATTTTCAATGCTAAATTCTGAGATTTCATGGTGTTTCATTTTCTAAAACTTATTTTTTTATTTATTTGACAGAAAGAAAGATCACAGGTAGGCAGAGAGAGCGGAGGAAACAGGCTCCCTGCTGAGCAGAGAGCCTGACGTGGACTCGATCCCAGGACCCTGAGATCATGACCTGAGCCGAAGGCAGAAGCTTTAACCCACTGAGCCACCCAGGCGCCCTAAAACTTATTTTTTAAAAAACTGAAATATTCCAAGCACAAAGCATAGTACAGAGAGTAGTAGAATATTTTTATATTCAATATCTCATTTTATCTCAAATTAACTCTGAGACAGACAAGGACAGAAAGGAACGATCATTTCCTGAGTATCTACTAAGTGGCAGGCATTTTAGATCTAGGCATTTCGCAAACGCCTTTTAAGGTTGATGTTGTCAGCCTAATTCACAAAGGAGGATATCCTAAGGCTCAGGGAAATTTAGTCACTGCACAGGTTCACACAGTTGGAGAGTGTCACAGCTGGGACCCAAACCCTAGATCTCATTCTAAAACAGCCACATTCTTTCCATCATTATCATTCTGCTTCCACTTGTCAACACCTTTGTGAGGGCAAGCACTGTATTGTCACTCCATCCTACAGATAAATTACTGAGGTTCAAAAAGGTAAAACAAGTTTCCCAAGTTCACATAAAGAGCTAACAAGTGGCAGGAATGAATAAGACCTAATGCTTCTGATTCTGCTTTCATTCCTCTTCCCATTAGGCTACATATTTTGTAAATTTATTTTATTTTAAATCTTTTTTATGTTTTTGAGTAATCTGTAATTACATCATGGGGCTTTAACTCATAACCTGAAATCAAAGGTCGCATGCTCCACCGACTGAGGCAGCTAGGTGCCCCCATGTTTTATAAACTAAAAAAAGAAAAAAGAAAAAAACTTTGGAAAGAAAATTACTATTAAAATTTTCAATTACATCTATTCATTCAATTATTTTACTTATTATCCAGCTTTACTGGATTATCTTTACTAATTATCCAGCTTAGAAATGAGAAATTCGGGGCGCCTGGGTGGCTCAGTTGGTTGAGCGACTGCCTTCGGCTCAGGTCATGATCCCGGAGACCCAGGATCGAGTCCCACATCGGGCTCCCTGCTCAGCGGGAAGCTTGCTTCTCCCTCTCTTACTCCCCCTGCTTTTGTGCCCCCTCTGGCTGTGTTCTCTCTGTCAAATAAATAAAATCTTTAAAAAAAAGAAATGAGAAATTCATGTACATAAGTATGAAATTATTTCAGTAAGCCTGTTGTTTCTGGACTTTAAAAAAATGTTTTACTGGGTGCCTGAGTGGCTCAGTCATTTGGGTGGCCA